>JARQOD010003028.1:0-69693 GCA_033576555.1 Oophaga sylvatica
GGACAAATTGTACAACAACTTATGTGGTCCAATTTCTCCTGTTACCCTTGAGAAAATAAAAAATTAGTGACTAAAAGATAATTTTTGTGGGAAAAAAATAGGATTTTTTATTTTCATGCCCGGGCATTATAAACTTGTGTGAAGCACTTGGGGGTTCAAAGTGCTCACCAAAGATCTAGATAAGTTCCTTAGGGGGTATAGTTTCCAAAATGGGGTCACTTGTGGGGGGTTTCCACTGTTTAGGCTCATCTGGGGCACTGCAAACGGAACATGACCCCCATCAACGTCTGCATTCCAAAACGTTACTACTTCCTTTCCAAGCCCTGCCGTGCACCCAAACAGTTCCCCCCCCCCACATATGGGGTATCAGCGTACTCAGGACAAATTGGACAACAACTTTTGGGGTCCAATTTCCTTGGGAAAATTCAAAAATTTGGGACTAAAAAATCATTTTTGTGGAAAATTGTTTTTTTTTTTTTTCACACCCAGGCATTATAAGCTTTTGTGAAACACTTGGGAGTTCAAAGTGCTCACAACAGATCTAGATAAGTACCTTAGGGGGTCTAGTTTCCAAAATGGTGTCACTTGTGGGGGTTTCCACTGTTTAGGCGCATCAGGGGCTCTCCAAACACGACATGGCGTCCAATCTCAATTCCAGCCAATTTTAGTTTGAAAAAGTCAAACGGCGCTCCTTCCCTTACGAGCTCTGCCGTGTGCCCAAACAGTGGTTTTCCCCCACATATTGGGTATTGGCGTACTCAGGAGAAATTGCATAACAACCTTATTTGTCCATTTTCTCCTTTTACCCTTGTGAAAATAAAAAAAAAGTTTGTAAAAGATCATTTTTGTGGCTAAAAAGTTAAATATTCATTTTTTCCTTCCACGTTGCTTTAGTTCCTGTGAAGCACCTGAAGGGTTAATAATCTTCTTGAATGTGGTTTTGAGTACCTTGAGGGGTGCAGTTTTTAGAATGGTGTCACTTTTGGGTATTTTCTGCCATATAGACCCCTCAAAGTGACTTCAAATGAGAGGTGGTCCCTAAAAAAAATGGCTTTGTAAATTTTGTTGTAAAAATGAGAAATCGCTGGTCAACTTTTAACCCTTATAACTTCCTAACAAAAAAAAATTTTGGTTCCAAAATTGTGCTGATGTAAAGTAGACATGTGGGAAATGTTATTTCTTAACTATTTTATGTGACATATTTCTCTGTTTTAAGGGAATAAAAATTCAAAGTTTGAAAATTGCAAAATTTTAAAAATTTTCGCCATATTTGCATTTTTTTCAAAAATAAACGCAAGTTATATCGAAGAAATTTTACTTCTAACGTGAAGTACAATATGTCACGAGAAAACAATCTCAGAATCGCGAAGATCCGTTGAAGCGTTCCAGAGTTATAACCTCATAAAGAGACAGTGGTCAGAATTGTAAAAATTGGCCCGGTCATTAACGTGCAAACCACCCTTGGGGTGAAGGGGTTAAGGAGGGAGTACTTTATATAGGTGGAGTCCTCCGGCATTGGCCGGGGACCTTTTTTGAAAGATGCGCGCGGCCCCTTTAAGAGTGGGGGAGCGCGCGGGCGCGCACCCTAAATCCAGCAGCAGGGAAGGAGCGCGCGACCCCAGCAGGGCGGAAGGAGGACGCCGAGCGTGGGTAAGGGGGGCGACGTCCCTGCCTGGCAGAGGACGCTGGCGCAGGGGAACAGCGTCCCTGCCTAGCAGAGGGCAGGGACGCCGGCGCTACAGCACCCCCCCCTTTAGGCCCCCCCTTTTTTAGGCCAGAAAGAAATTTAGCTAGGATGAGAGGGGCATGGATGTTCTCCCGAGGCTCCCACGTTCCCTCCTCAGGACCAAACCCCTTCCAATCCACCAGAAAATAGGTCTTTCTTCCTACCCTTTTGGTGGCCAAAATGTTCTCTACCTCAAATTCGTTCTCAGCAGACAGTGGAGCAGGAGGTGTACCTGTAGACTTGACAAAAGAGTTAAGTACCACCGGTTTGAGGAGAGATACATGGAAGGAGTTAGGAATCCGCAAATTGGCCGGGAGTTTCAATTTATAGGACACTGGGTTGATCTGACTGATGATCTCCAGAGGACCGATGAACCGAGGACCTAACTTGTAGGAAGGAATCTTGAGCCGAACATACTTGGACGAGAGCCAGACCTTATCCCCAGGACGGAATTGAGGGGGATCCAGACGTTTCTTGTCAGCATGTCTCTTCATGCGCTCGGATGACAGAATGAGTGCGGACCGGGTACTCTCCCATATGGAGGAGAATTCGTTAACCAGGGATTCCGCAGCTGGATTGTCCACAGAGATGGAAATAGGTACAGGGATCCGAGGATGTTGACCGAAGACTACAAGAAACGGAGATTTGGAGGAAGATTCGCTCTCGTGATTGTTGTACGAAAATTCGGCCCAAGGCAGGAGATCCACCCAGTCAGAATGGTGGGCATTAACGAAGTGCCGGAGATAACTGGTCAGAATCTGATTGATTCGCTCGACTTGACCATTGGACTGTGGGTGGTAAGCGGAGGAGAAATCCAGGGTGACGTCTAGCAACTTACAAGTGGCTCTCCAGAAACGTGAGGTGAACTGTACCCCACGATCCGACACAATGTGACGAGGCAGACCATGAAGACGGAAGATGTGGCGGATAAAGTCTTTAGCCAACTCGGATGCAGACGGAAGCCCTGGCAGGGGAATGAAGTGAGCCATCTTGGAAAATCGGTCAACGACCACCCAAATGACCGTACAACCAGCAGAGACGGGAAGATCCGTTATGAAGTCCATGGCTATATGCTGCCAGGGGGCAGCGGGTACAGGAAGTGGGAGAAGACGGCCGGCAGGCAGGTGTCTCGGAACTTTGTTGCGGGCACAGGAGGCACAGGCAGAAACAAAGTCTATTACATCCTTGTGCAGGGTAGGCCACCAGTAATGCCGGGTAATGAGCTGGAGGGTCTTTTTCTGACCAGCGTGGCCAGCTAGTTTAGATGAATGACCCCAGTGGAGGATCCTCTCCCGATCAGGTACCGATACGAACGTCTTACCAGGAGGGAGACGATTTAGACTCACGGGAGCCACCTGCATCACTCTGGCGGGATCGATGATATGTTTAGGTACCTCCTCGAGATCCGACACCGGGAAAGACCGGGACAAGGCATCCGCCTTGATGTTCTTGTCGGCCGGGCGAAAGTGTAAAAGAAAGTCGAAGCGGGCAAAAAACAAGGACCACCGGGCTTGGCGAGGGTTAAGTCTCTGGGCATGCTGGAGGTAAGCCAGATTCTTGTGGTCAGTGTAAATGATTACCGGATGAAGAGCCCCCTCGAGTAGGTAACGCCACTCCTCCAATGCCAGCTTGATGGCCAATAACTCTCGGTCTCCTATGGAATAATTGCGCTCAGAAGAGGAGAAGAGTTTTGAGAAGAAGCCGCAAGATACCATCCTCCCGGAAGAAGACTTTTGAGTCAGTACCGCTCTGGCTCCAGAAGAGGAAGCGTCCACCTCCAGGAAGAACTGCTTGTTGCCGTCCGGGCGATGCAGCACTGGAGCGGAAGAGAAGGCCTGTTTTAAGGAAAGAAAGGCCTCCTCTGCTTCGGGCGTCCACTGTTTGGGGTTAGCATTCTTGCGGGTGAGCGCGGAGATTGGAGCAGTCCGGGAAGAGAAGTGCGGTATGAAGAGGCGGTAATAATTGGCGAATCCCAGGAACCGCTGAATGGCCTTCAATCCCTCCGGTCGGGGCCATTTCTCGATGGCAGATAGTTTCTCCGGATCCATTCTTAGGCCTGTCTGAGAAATGATGTAACCCAAAAACGGAAGCGAGGTCTGCTCAAAGAGACACTTCTCATATTTGGCGAAAAGGTGATTCTGCCTAAGCCTGAGCAGGACCTGACGAACATCCCTCCGGTGAGACTGGAGATCCGGAGAGAAGACCAAGATGTCGTCTAGGTACACCACAACGCAGGAGTAGAGCAGGTCCCGGAAGATGTCATTGACCAACTCCTGAAAGACTGCAGGAGCATTACAGAGACCAAAGGGCATCACCAAATACTCATAGTGGCCGTCCCGGGTGTTGAATGCCGTCTTCCATTCATCTCCCCGACGGATACGGACTAGGTTATATGCTCCATGAAGATCCAGTTTGGTGAAGATTCTAGCCCCCCTCAGACGATCAAACAATTCGGGAATGAGCGGAAGAGGGTACTTATTCTTCACCGTGATCAGGTTTAGGCCTCTGTAGTCAATACAGGGACGGAGAGAGCCGTCTTTCTTTTTTACGAAGAAGAAACCTGCTCCCGCTGGGGAGGTAGATTTCCGAGTGAATCCCTTGGCCAAATTCTCCTCGATATATTCGGACATCGACCTGGTCTCAGCAGCAGACAATGGGTAAATACGCCCACGGGGAGGCGTAGTACCGGGTAGCAGGTCGATCGGGCAATCATAAGGTCTGTGAGGGGGTAATGTCTCTGCCTCCTTTTTATTAAAGACATCAGCGAACGACCAATATGGAATCGGGAGCCCTGGTAGATTAGTTGGTGTAGGAGAAGGACGGACGGAATGAACAGGAACCAAACACGTTTTATGACAGTCCTGTCCCCAGCGAAGGATCTCTCCAGTCTGCCAGTCGAGCACGGGTGCATGCTTTTGGAGCCAAGGTAGACCTAATAAGAAAGCATGAGAGAGTCCAGGCAGGACATGAAACGAGATGCTCTCAGAATGCAACATTCCCACCTGCAGGGTTATGGCTTCAGTGATAATGTAAGGTTCTGTGTATATGTTTCTGAAACTCAGTTTGTTCGTCAGCCATTTTACTTTCTGTCTTGCTGCAGCTATCTTGCCCTCAGTCAAAATGGAGTTTTCAGCTTGCATGTTCCCGCCCTGATTCTCTCCTTTTGCTTCTTAAGCAGCCACAGCTGAGCAATCAGTGCTTCAGAATCTAGCCTGCAGTGAACCTGTGACTTGACTTGACTCCTGTAAGCCTTGGACCTTGTACTCCAGCTATTCCTACTGAGGAACTCTGAAGCACTTGTGGACTCTGAACCCTGCTCTTTGAAAGACCCACGTTTGCATGGACTCACGGTAACAGAGAAGAAGATCCTGAATCTATTGTGAGAGTGATTGCTGAGCTTAGATTACTCTGGCCTGCTGTGTCTCCTGCTTCTGTGTCCGCAAACTGTGTGACTATATTTTGCCAACTTGTATGAAGTAATACAGGACTTTCTATATCAAACCTGTGTCTCATGTATGTTCATCGCACCCAAGCACAAGACGCTATATGAACTGTACTACATACATTACAAGATTCTGAAGCCAAACGTTAGTGTCTGCTGGGTCTGGAAAGGCTTGTCTGCTGTAACTATGGATATCAGACGTCCGGTTGTACTCTCTGTGATGACAGTGGTTGTGACTTCTCACAACCAATCCAGGTGAGCAATTCCCTTAAGTTTTTTCTTTCTGCAAGTGTTACCACAGGTAAACACTATTGTTTTTTTTTTTCTTTCTTTTCTCTTTTTTGTCTGCTGTAACTCTGGATATCAGATGTCTGGTTGAACTTTCTGTGATGATAGTGGTTGTGACTTCTCACAACTATTCCAGGTGAGCAGTTCCCTTAATTTTTTTTTTTCTCTGCAAGTGTTACCACAGGTAAACACTATTGTTTTTTTTTTTCTCCTCTTTTTCCAGTAATCCTGTCTTAAAAGATCTGGAAAATGGAGGCCCGCATAAAGGAACTTTGCGGAGTGACTGATAATATCCTTGCAGATTTGCAGAATATAAAGACCCGTTTTACAAATCTACAGGACCTCAATAATCACAATTTGCAAGTGGTTGGACAGACTACCCAGGATTTGCGAGCCAGGATTGAGGTTCTAGAGGGGCGAGTCCAGGCTCCTGCCGTAGCCCCGAGTTCTGGGATTCCCAAGTTGCCCCCTTTTCGTTTTGGCGGTGAACGTGAGAAATTCAGGGGATTTATTAATCAATGCAATCTTTTTTTTCTGCACATGCTTCACAATTTCCCACTGAACGATCTAAGGTGCTTACTATAATTATGTTGCTTACCAACAAGGCTTTGATGTGGGCAAACCCTCTGATTGAGACTGAGGATGATTGTTTGAATCACCTTGATGATTTTATTTCAGCCATGGGGCAGGTGTTTGATGACCCCAATCGAGGTGCAACAGCTGAAGCAGCCATGTTAGCTTTGCGCCAAGGTAAGCACTCGGTAGCTGAATATGCCTTGGATTTCAGGAGATGGGCCCTTGATACCACCTGGGACAGTTCCGCCAAAAAATCTATTTTTCGAAAGGGGTTATCTCCACTGATTAAGGATGAACTTGCTCGTGCCGACCCTCCCACTGCGTTAGGTGACTTTATTAACTACTGCATCCGTATTGATACTCGTCTGACTGAACGCAGGCAAGAGAGATGGTTCGAAAGCAATCGCACTAACCTTTTCCTACCTTCCTCTCCAGCTAAGGAACCTTTGAGTAGGATTACACGGGAACCTGAACCTGAACCCATGCAGGTAGACTCTTTACAACGACGGGTTAGTGATGCACGCAAGGAACATCGTTTTAAGGAGAATCTATGTTTCTATTGTGGTAAGTCAGGGCACTTCATTATAAACTGCCCCAGCCGTTCTCGTAAGACTACTGCAGCACTCATTCATTGTGAGTGTTGCGAGAGGGGATCTGTCAGGTCCGAGCCTCAGGCTCCAGAGAGATCTGCAGCAACAGATCTTGATTTCTCGGACTTAAACTCCGTTACCTCTGAGGACGTTGACTGTGTAAACGCTGCCATTTTTCAAGTTTCCTCAGCGGTGTCCCAGCTGAGTTGTAAGAAAAACAATTCTCATTGTTTTCTTTCCATCAAACTCTGGGTTGACTCAGCTTGGGTGTCTAGCTCTGCTATGATCGACTGAGTGGCAAGTGGAAATTTTATGGATGTCTCCTTTGCTCTGAAACAGGGGATACGTTCAGTGAAGAAGGCTACTCCAGTACAGATGGAAACTGTGGATGGCTCCCTGCTGACCTCTGGACCAGTGGATCAGGAAACAGAGCCTTTGAAGGTTCTTATGGGTAAAGATCATCAAGAGAAACTGTCCTTTATGCTTATCTCTTCTCCCCACTTTCCCATTATTCTAGGGCTACCATGGCTGCAGGCTCAGAATCCTACCATTAACTGGGAGACCAAGGAATTACACTTTCCAGAGAAACAGATGAGTCCAAAAGTTTCAGCTTGCTCTGTTCCTAAAGGAACCATGTCAGTCCCTGAACTACCAGCTGTATACCAGGACTATGTGGATTTATGTGACAAGAAGAACGCTGACCAGCTTCCTCCTCACCGTCCATATGATTGTCCAATTGAATTATTGCCTGGAGCAGAGATACCTTTTGGTAAGATCTACCCCCTGGCGGGGCCCGAGTTAAAGGCTTTAAAGGATTACATAGATGAAAATCTAGCCAAGGGCTTCATACGCCCCTCTTCATCTCCTGCAGGTGCACCCATCTTCTTTGTAAAGAAGAAAGATGGATCTCTGAGACCATGCGTAGACTATAGGGAACTCAATAAGGTTACTATTAGAAACCGTTATCCATTGCCTTTAATCCCTGAGTTATTGGAGAGAGTGCGACATGCCAAAATTTTTTCTAAACTAGATCTTCGTGGGGCCTATAACTTAGTCCGTATTAGACCTGGGGATGAATGGAAGACTGCATTCAGGTCACGCTATGGACACTTTGAATATCTAGTTATGCCTTTTGGTCTGAGTACCGCCCCAGCCACTTTCCAACACTTGGTGAATGACATCTTCAGGGATCTCCTAGATACATTCGTGGTAATTTATTTGGATGATATTCTAATTTTTTCTAACTCCACAGAGGAACATCATGGACATGTGAGAATGGTCTTGGAACGTCTAAGACAAAATCATCTTTACATCAAACTTGAAAAGTGTGAATTCCATAGGACCGAAATTCAATTTCTGGGGTATGTACTGTCTACACAAGGAATTAGTATGGATGGAAGCAAAACCCAAGCCATCAAGGATTGGCCAAGTCCTAGAAATGTGAAGGAGGTACAGCGCTTCATCGGGTTTGCCAACGTTTCATTAGAAATTTCTCTGAGGTAGTGTCACCTATCACCCAACTTACCCGGAAAGAGTCTAAGTTCTCCTGGACTCCCCAAGCCCAGGAAGCATTCTCCCGTCTAAAAGATAAATTTACCACTGCACCTATCCTAGTACATCCCAACCCCGAGCTTGCCTTCATAATAGAGGTGGATGCTTCAGACTGTGCCGTTGGAGCTATACTCTCTCAGAGAACAGGTGAGAAGAATGTCTTGCATCCCTGTGCCTTCTTTTCCCAGCAGTTGTCTTCGGCTGAGAGGAACTACGATGTGGGCAATAGAGAGTTGTTGGCCATTATTGCCGCCTTCAAAGAATGGAGACACCTTCTTCAGGGAGCTGCACAGCAAATAGTCGTCCTGACAGACCATCGTAACCTTGAGTTTATCAGGTCGGCTAAGTGCCTGACTCCTCGCCAGGCTCGCTGGAATCTTTTCTTAAACCAATTTAATTTTATCATTTCTTATAGACCAGGATCGCGCAATGGAAAGGCTGATGCACTCTCTAGGATTTACTCAGCAGAGACACGTCCAATTACTCATCCTAAGACTATTCTTCCTGACTCTAGATTCCTAGGAGTAATTCATAATCAAGACCTACTTAAGGACATCAAGGAAGCATACCATGCGGATTCCTTTTTGGCACAACCCCCAAGGGACGTAAGTCTTGTCTTTAAGAATGGTGTGTGGATTCAGGGACAACGCCTGTATATTCCTGAAACAGTCAGATTGAGAGTATTGCAACTCATTCACGATTCCAAGATAGCTGGGCATAGAGGAATTCTTAAGACACAGGAATTTCTTTCTCGTTTCTTTTGGTGGCCCACTTGCAGGAAGGATGTTTTAAACTATGTCACTTCATGTGAAGTCTGTGCAAGATGCAAAACACCTCGCTCCTCACCAACTGGTCTGTTACAGCCTCTTCCCACCCCGTCCCGCCCGTGGGGATCCATTTCTATGGACTTCATTGTGGAGTTACCAACCTCTCAGGGGAAGAACACCATTCTAGTGGTGGTTGACCGTCTAACAAAGGCAGCTCATTTTATCCCTTGTGTCGGCTTACCCACTGCAAAACAGACATCAGATTTGATGATTAAAGATGTGTTTCGCTTACATGGAGTACCGGATGAGGTTATTTCGGATCGAGGGGTGCAATTCACTTCTAGGTTTTGGCAAAATTTCTGTGCAGCATTGGACATTAAAGTAAACCTTTCTTCTGCTTTTCATCCCCAGACTAATGGACAGACCGAACGAACCAATCAAACCCTGGAGCAGTATCTCCGCTGCTTTATCTGCCACCTACAGGATGATTGGGTGGATCTACTTCCATTAGCTGAGTTCTCGTATAACAACTCTCAGAGTGCCTCCACTAAACAGTCTCCTTTTTACTCTAATCTAGGTTATCATCCTAACATTCTACCACGATTTCCCATAGAAACGCCTTTACCAGCAGTGGCTGAAAGAATCACGTCTTTACAGAAGAATATGGATCTTCTAAAGGAAAATCTGGAATCGGCTCAGGAAAGGTATAAGAAAGCAGCAGATAAATTTCGTAAACCTGCACCAGCTTTCAAGGTAGGAGACTTGGTCTGGCTGTCAACCAGAAATCTTAAGTTAAGGATTCCATCGTCTAAGTTGGGACATAAGTACATTGGACCCTATAAAATCAGTAAAATTATAAGTGCCGTTGCTTGTCGTCTTCAACTGCCCAGAACTATGAGAATCCACCCTGTCTTTCATGTATCCCTACTAAAGGCTGCGACACCCAATACGTTTCCTGGACGTTCTTCTCCTTGCCCTGACCCAGTGCTAGTCGATGGTCAGGAAGAATTTGTGGTGGAAAGGATTTTAGATTCCAGGTTGTATAGAAATCAGTTACAATATCTGATTAAATGGCAGGGCTACCCAGTGGAGGACAACTCATGGGAACCAGTCAATAACGTTAATGCTCCTCGCTTGCTCCGTCAGTTTCATCAGAGGTACCCACACAAGCCTGGTCTGAGGTTATCCGGAGGTTGTCCCTAAGGGGGGAGTAATGTAAGGTTCTGTGTATATGTTTCTGAAACTCAGTTTGTTCGTCAGCCATTTTACTTTCTGTCTTGCTGCAGCTATCTTGCCCTCAGTCAAAATGGAGTTTTCAGCTTGCATGTTCCCGCCCTGATTCTCTCCTTTTGCTTCTTAAGCAGCCACAGCTGAGCAATCAGTGCTTCAGAATCTAGCCTGCAGTGAACCTGTGACTTGACTTGACTCCTGTAAGCCTTGGACCTTGTACTCCAGCTATTCCTACTGAGGAACTCTGAAGCACTTGTGGACTCTGAACCCTGCTCTTTGAAAGACCCACGTTTGCATGGACTCACGGTAACAGAGAAGAAGATCCTGAATCTATTGTGAGAGTGATTGCTGAGCTTAGATTACTCTGGCCTGCTGTGTCTCCTGCTTCTGTGTCCGCAAACTGTGTGACTATATTTTGCCAACTTGTATGAAGTAATACAGGACTTTCTATATCAAACCTGTGTCTCATGTATGTTCATCGCACCCAAGCACAAGACGCTATATGAACTGTACTACATACATTACAGATAAGTTGGATGGGACGTGGTAGGAGACCCCCGTCCACAGCAGCAACAGATACTGGTTCAACCAGATGTTTGGTAGGAATGCGATATTTCTCTACTAGAGCCTGTGAAACAAGATTCCCGGCTGCTCCAGAATCAAGTTGGGCTTGTTCGAAATAACGGTTCTCACCGAGGAGAATTGAGACTGACAACAGCAGAGATGAAGAGGATTTATTCTTGTCTAGGTTGACCTCTCCGAGCGAACCTAGACACAAGCGTTTCCCGACCTCTCCGGACAGGTACGGATCCGGTGCTCCTTACTGCCACAGTAGAAGCAACTTCCCTCGGCACGGCGTAAGTCCTGACGGGCTTTGACCATCTTGGTCTGGTCGACCTGCATAGGCTTAGAAGTGTGTACCTGGGGAGAAGCGGAAGGAGTTACAGGTCTCTGAAAAGAAGGAGCTAGACGAGGAAACCTTCTCTCACGGGTGACCTCTTTGGCGCGTTCCTGGAACCGTAGATCAATTTGATTAGCCAGAGTTATTAGGTCATCGAGAGAGGTTGGAATGTCTCGACCGGCAAGTTCATCTTTAATACGGCCGGACAGACCCTCCCAGAAGACAGATATCAGAGCATCATTATCCCAGGCCAGCTCCGAGGCAAGGGTACGGAACCGTATGGCATATTGCCCCACGGTGAGACTTCCCTGACGGAGACGCAACAAAGATGATGCAGAGGAGGTCTTCCGTCCGGGTTCGTCGAATACCTTCCGGAAGGCCGAGAGAAAAGCAGGCAGGTCACACACCAGAGGATCTTCTCTCTCCCAGAGAGGATTAAGCCAGGCCAGAGCCTCTCCGGTGAGATGGGACATAATGAAGGCAATTTTGGCCCGGTCGGAGTTAAACTGGTGAGCCAGGAGTTCGAAATGCAGGGTGCACTGGTTAATGAAACCCCGAGCCAGAGTAGGATCGCCTCCAAACCGTGGAGGAGCAGAAAGTCGAGGTCCAGGAACGGAAACCACGGAATTGGTAAGCAACGGGACTGCCGGATTGCGAGTCATGGCGCCAGTGGTGGTTGCTGGTGAAGTAGTCAGGGTGTCCAGGCGGGAATTAACATTCCGCAGATGACCCAGGATGGACTCCTGTTGAGAC
Source organism: Oophaga sylvatica (assembly GCA_033576555.1). Taxonomy (NCBI): domain Eukaryota; kingdom Metazoa; phylum Chordata; class Amphibia; order Anura; family Dendrobatidae; genus Oophaga; species Oophaga sylvatica. Next base: position 11,825 of record JARQOD010003028.1, read on the forward strand.
CTCTGACGAGACAGTTCATGACACAGGTCAGAGAGCGAAGGGGTTTGGGTGCCACCGGGTTCCATGGCCCGAGCAAACTGTAACGGGTCAGGGAGGCGGAACCTCTGAGCTTTATTATACAAGGAGGCTTTCCTTGTAAAGGAGCGGGTGGCGCCCGGGGAGACGGACAGGAAGTCACGGCAAGTGACAGGGACAGTCTTTGGACAGACGGGAAGGAGGTCACGGCAAGTGACCGGGGCAGTCTCTAGATATACAAACAGGTAGTCACGGCAAGTGACCGGGACAGTCTCTGGATAGAGAGGCAGGTAGTCACGGCAAGTGACCGGGGCAGTCTCTGGATAGACAGGCAGGTAGTCACGGCAAGTGACCGGGGCAGTCTCTGGATAGACAGGCAGTAGTCAGGGCAAGTGACCGGGCATCTCTGGATAGACAGACAGTAGTCACGGCAAGTGACCGGGCAGTCTCTGGATGACAGGCAGGTAGTCACGGCAAGTGACCGGCAGTCTCTGGATGGACAGTATATACGACCTGAGATGGTGGAGCCTCCCGGTAGGCTAGCAGGCAGATGACAGATGAACGCCCCCAAGTGAGCAGGCGAGAGTCTCTGGAATAGACGATGGTCACCGCATGTGACGTCCGAACCTCCGGTAGGTCTGCAGGCAGATGGCAGATGAACGCCCCCAAATGAGCAGGCGAGAGTCTCTGAAATAGACGATGGTCACCGCATATGACGTCCGAACCTCCGGGTAGGTCTGCAGGCAGATGGCAGATGAGCGCCCCCAATTGAGCAGGCGAGATTCTCTGGAATAGCCGATGGTCACCACCGATGACGGCCGAACCTCCAGGTAGGCTTGCGGACAGGTAACAGACAGCAAACTGGCAGGAGACAGGCAGGTAACTGGTAACGGACCCTGAGGGCTGAAGCAGAGTAAACAGTGCAACAACATTGCTCGGGCACCTCCATTAAGGAGGGAGTACTTTATATAGGGTGGAGTCCTCCGGCATTGGCCGGGGACCTTTTTTGAAAGATGCGCGCGGCCCCTTTAAGAGCGGGGGAGCGCGCGGGCGCGCGCCCTAAGTCCAGCAGCAGGGAAGGAGCGCGCGACCCCAGCAGGCGGAAGGAGGACGCCGAGCGTGGGTAAGGGGGGCGACGTCCCTGCCTGGCAGAGGACGCTGGCGCAGGGGAACAGCGTCCCTGCCTGGCAGAGGGCAGGGACGCCGGCGCTACAGTAGTGTCTGCTTCCCCTGTGTGAACTGGCATGGAGACCATGCTGGGAGCAGTAGTGTCTGCTTCCCCAGTGTGAACTGGCATGGAGACTATGCTGGGAGTAGTAGTGTCTGCTTCCCCAGTGTGGACTGGCATGGAGACCATGCTGGGAGCAGTAGTGTCTGCTTCCCCAGTGTGGACTGGTATGGAGACCATGCTGTGAGCAGTCGTGTCTGCTTCCCCAGCGAGGCCTGGCATGGAGACTATGCTGGGAGCAGTAGTGTCTGCTTCCCCAGTGTGGACTGGCATGGAGACTATGCTGGAGTAGTAGTGTCTGCTTCCCCAGTGTGGACTGGCATGGAGACTATGCTGGGAGTAGTAGTGTCTGCTTCCCCAGTGTGGACTGGCATGGAGACATGCTGGGAGCAGTAGTGTCTGCTTCCCCAGTGTGAACTGGCATGGAGACTATGCTGGGAGTAGTAGTGTCTGCTTCCCCAGTGTGGACTGGCATGGAGACCATGCTGGGAGCAGTAGTGTCTGCTTCCCCAGTGTGGACTGGCATGGAGACTATGCTGAGAGCAGTAGTGTCTGCTTCCCCAGTGTGAACTGGCATGGAGACTATGCTGGGAGTAGTAGTGTCTGCTTCCTCAGCGTGAACTGGTATGGAGACTATGCTGGGAGTAGTAGTGTCTGCTTCCCCAGTGTGGACTGGCATGGAGACTATGCTGGGAGCAGTAGTGTCTGCTTCCCCAGTGTGAACTGGTATGGAGACTATGCTGGGAGTAGTAGTGTCTGCTTCCCCAGTGTGGACTGGCATGGAGACTATGCTGGGAGCAGTAGTGTCTGCTTCCCCAGTGTGGACTGGCATGGAGACTATGCTGGGAGTAGTAGTGTCTGCTTCCTCAGCGTGAACTGGTATGGAGACTATGCTGGGAGCAGTAGTGTCTGCTTCCCCAGTGTGGACTGGTATGGAGACTATGCTGGGAGTAGTAGTGTTTGCTTCCCCAGTGTGGACTGGCATGGAGACTATGCTGGGAGTAGTAGTGTCTGCTTCCTCAGCATGAACTGGTATGGAGACTATGCTGGGAGCAGTAGTGTTTGCTTCCCCAGTGTGGACTGGCATGGAGACCATGATGGGAGTAGTAGTGTCTGCTTCCCCAGTGTGGACTGGCATGGAGACTATGCTGGGAGCAGTATTGTCTGCTTCCACTGCATGGACTGGCATGGAGAATATGCTGGGAGCAGTAGTGTCTGCTTCCCCAGTGTGGACTGGCATGGAGACTATGCTGGGAGCAGTATTGTCTGCTTCCACTGCATGGACTGGCATGGAGAATATGCTGGGAGTAGTAGTGTCTGCTTCCCCAGTGTGGACTGGCATGGAGACCATGTTGGGAGTAGTAATGTCTGCTTCCACAGCATGGACTGGCATGGAGACCATGATGGGAGTAGTAGTGTCTGCTTCCCCAGTGTGGACTGACATGGAGAGTATGCTGGGAGTAGTAATGTCTGCTTCCCCAGTGTGGACTGGCATGGAGACCATGCTGGGAGCAGTAGTGTCTGCTTCCCCAGTGTGGACTGGTATGGAGACTATGCTGGGAGTAGTAGTGTCTGCTTCCCCAGTGTGGACTGGTATGGACACCATGCTGGGAGCAGTAATGTCTGCTTCCCCAGTGTGGACTGGCATGAAGACCATGCTGGGAGTAGTAATGTCTGCTTCCCCAGTGTGGACTGGCATGGAGACCATGCTGGGAGTAGTAATGTCTGCTTCCCCAGTTGTGGACTGGCATGGAGACCATGCTGGGAGTAGTAGTGTCTGCTTCCCCAGTGTGGACTGGCATGGAGACTATGCTGGGAGTAGTAGTGTCTGCTTCCCCAGTGTGGACTGGCATGGACACCATGCTGGGAGTAGTAATGTCTGCTTCCCCAGCGAGGCCTGGCATGGAGACCATGCTGGGAGTAGTAGTGTCTGCTTCCCCAGTGTGGACTGGCATGGAGACCATGCTGGGAGCAGTAGTGTCTGCTTCCCCAGTGGGACTGGCATGGAGACCATGCTGGGAGCAGTAGTGTCTGCTTCCCCAGCGAGGCCTGGCATGGAGACTATGCTGGGAGTAGTAGTGTCTGCTTCCCCAGTGTGGACTGGCATGGAGACCATGCTGGGAGTAGTAATGTCTGCTTCCCCAGTGTGAACTGGCATGAAAACCATGCTGGGAGTAGTAGTGTCTGCTTCCCCAGTGTGGACTGGTATGGAGACTATGCTGGGAGTAGTAGTGTCTGCTTCCCCAGTGTGGACTGGCATGGAGACTATGCTGAGAGCAGTAGCGTCTGCTTCCCAGTGTGGACTGGTATGGAGACTATGCTGGGAGTAGTAATGTCTGCTTCCCCAGTGTGAACTGGCATGGAGACCATGCTGGGAGTAGTAATGTCTGCTTCCCCAGTGTGAACTGGCATGAAAACCATGCTGGGAGTAGTAGTGTCTGCTTCCCCAGTGTGGACTGGTATGGAGACTATGCTGGGAGTAGTAGTGTCTGCTTCCCCAGTGTGGACTGGCATGGAGACTATGCTGAGAGCAGTAGCGTCTGCTTCCCCAGTGTGGACTGGTATGGAGACTATGCTGGGAGTAGTAGTGTCTGCTTCCCCGTGTGGACTGGCATGGAGACTATGCTGGAGCAGTAGCGTCTGCTTCCCCAGTGTGAACTGGTATGGAGACCATGCTGGAGTAGTAGTGTCTGCTTCCCCAGTGTGGACTGGTATGGAGAGTATGCTGGGAGTAGTAGCGTCTGCTTCCCCAGTGTGGACTGTCATGGAGACTATGCTGGGAGTAGTAGTGTCTGCTTCCCCAGTGTGGACTGGCATGGAGACCATGCTGGGAGTAGTAGTGTCTGCTTCCCCAGTGTGGACTGGCATGGAGACCATGCTGGAGTAGTAGTGTCTGCTTCCCCAGTGTGGACTGTCATGGAGACTATGCTGGGAGCAGTAGTGTCTGCTTCCCCAGTGTGAACTGGCATGGAGACCATGCTGGGAGTAGTAGTGTCTGCTTCCCCAGTGTGGACTGGCATGGAGACCATGCTGGGAGTAGTAGTGTCTGCTTCCCCAGTGTGGACTGGCATGGAGACTATGCTGAGAGCAGTAGTGTCTGCTTCCCCAGTGTGAACTGGCATGGAGACTATGCTGGGAGTAGTAGTGTCTGCTTCCCCAGTGTGGACTGGCATGGAGACTATGCTGAGAGCAGTAGTGTCTGCTTCCCCAGTGTGAACTGGCATGGAGACTATGCTGGGTGTAGTAGTGTCTGCTTCCCCAGTGTGGACTGGCATGGAGACTATGCTGAGAGCAGTAGTGTCTGCTTCCCCAGTGTGAACTGGCGTGGAGATTATGCTGGGTGTAGTATGTCTGCTTCCCCAGCGAGCCTGGCATGGAGACTATGCTGGGAGTAGTAGTGTCTGCTTCCCCAGTGTGGACTGGCATGGAGACTATGCTGAGAGCAGTAGTGTCTGCTTCCCCAGTGTGAACTGGCATGGAGACTATGCTGGGTGTAGTAGTGTCTGCTTCCCCAGTGTGGACTGGATGGAGACTATGCTGGGAGTAGTAGTGTCTGCTTCCCCAGTGTGGACTGGCATGGAGACTATGCTGGAGCAGTAGCGTCTGCTTCCCCAGTGTGAACTGGTATGGAGACTATGCTGGGAGTAGTAATGTCTGCTTCCCCAGTGTGGACTGGCATGGAGACCATGCTGGGAGTAGTAGTGTCTGCTTCCCCAGTGTGGACTGTCATGGAGACTATGCTGGGAGTAGTAGTGTCTGCTTCCCCAGTGTGACTGGCATGGAGACCATGCTGGGAGTAGTAGTGTCTGCTTCCCCAGTGTGAACTGGCATGGAGACTATGCTGGGAGCAGTAGTGTCTGCTTCCCCAGTGTGAACTGGCATGGAGACTATGCTGGGAGCAGTAGTGTCTGCTTCCCCAGTGTGGACTGGTATGGAGACTATGCTGGAGAGTAGTGTCTGCTTCCCCAGTGTGGACTGGCATGGAGACTATGCTGGGAGTAGTAATGTCTGCTTCCCCAGCGTGACTGGATGGAGACTATGCTGGGAGTAGTAGTGTCTGCTTCCCCAGTGTGGACTGGCATGGAGACTATGCTGGGAGCAGTAGTGTCTGCTTCCCCAGTGTGACTGGATGGAGACTATGCTGGGAGTAGTAGTGTCTGCTTCCCCAGTGTGGACTGGCATGGAGACTATGCTGGGAGAGTAGTTGCTGCTTCCCCAGTGTGGACTGGCATGGAGACTATGCTGGGAGTAGTAGTGTCTGCTTCCCAGCGTGAACTGGTATGGAGACTATGCTGGGAGTAGTAGTGTCTGCTTCCCCAGTGTGGACTGGTATGGAGACATGCTGGGAGTAGTAGTGTTGCTTCCCCAGTGTGGACTGGCATGGAGACTATGCTGGGAGTAGTAGTGTCTGCTTCCCCAGTGTGAACTGGCTATGGAGACTATGCTGGGAGAGTAGTGTTGCTTCCCCAGTGTGGACTGGCATGGAGACCATGATGGGAGTAGTAGTGTCTGCTTCCCAGTGTGGACTGGCATGGAGACTATGCTGGGAGCAGTAGTTGTCTGCTTCCCCAGTGTGGACTGGCATGGAGATATGCTGGGAGTAGTAGTGTCTGCTTCCCCAGTGTGGACTGGATGGAGACTATGCTGGGAGTAGTAGTGTCTGCTTCCCCAGTGTGGACTGGCATGGAGACCATGCTGGGAGTAGTAGTGTCTGCTTCCCCAGGTGGACTGGATGGAGACTATGCTGGGAGTAGTATGTCTGCTTCCCCAGTGTGACTGGTATGGAGACTATGCTGGGAGTAGTAGTGTCTGCTTCCCCAGTGTGGACTGGTATGGAGACTATGCTGGGAGTAGTAGTGTCTGCTTCCCCAGTGTGGACTGGCATGGAGACCATGCTGGGTGTAGTAGTGTCTGCTTCCCCAGTGGACTGGCATGGAGACTATGCTGGGAGTAGTAGTGTCTGCTTCCCCAGTGTGGACTGGCATGGAACCATGCTGGGAGTAGTAATGTCTGCTTCCCCAGTGTGGACTGGCATGGAGACTATGCTGGGAGTAGTATGTCTGCTTCCCCATGTGGACTGGCATGGAGACCATGCTGGGAGTAGTAGTGTCTGCTTCCCCAGTGTGGACTGGCATGGAGACATGCTGGGAGTAGTAATGTCTGCTTCCCCAGTGGGACTGGCATGGAGACCATGCTGGGAGTAGTAATGTGTCTGCTTCCCCAGTGTGGACTGGCATGGAGAGTATGCTGGGAGTAGTAATGTCTGCTTCCCCAGTGTGGACTGGCATGGAGACCATGCTGGGAGTAGTAGTGTCTGCTTCCCCAGTGTGGACTGGTATGGAGACATGCTGGGTGTAGTAGTGTCTGCTTCCCCAGTGTGGACTGGCATGGAGACTATGCTGGAGAGCAGTTTAGTGTCTGCTTCCCCAGTGTGGACTGGCATGGAGACCATGCTGGGAGTAGTATGTCTGCTTCCCCAGTGTGGACTGGCATGGAGACTATGCTGGGAGTAGTAGTGTTCTGCTTCCCCAGTGTGGACTGGCATGGAGACCATGCTGGGAGTAGTAATGTCTGCTTCCCCAGTGTGGACTGGCATGGAGACCATGCTGGGAGTAGTAGTGTCTGCTTCCCCAGTGTGGACTGGCATGGAGACCATGCTGGGAGAGTAGTGTCTGCTTCCCAGTGTGGACTGGCATGGAGACATGCTGGGAGTAGTAATGTCTGCTTCCCCAGTGTGGACTGCATGGAGACTATGCTGGGAGTAGTAATGTCTGCTTCCCCAGTGTGACTGGCATGGAACCATGCTGGGAGTAGTAGTGTCTGCTTCCCCAGTGTGGACTGGCATGGAGACTATGCTGGGAGTAGTAGTGTCTGCTTCCCCAGTGTGGACTGGCATGGAGACTATGCTGAGAGTAGTATGTCTGCTTCCCCAGTGTGGACTGGCATGGAGACCATGCTGGGAGTAGTAGTGTCTGCTTCCCCAGTGTGGACTGGCATGGAGACCATGCTGGGAGCAGTATTGTCTGCTTCCCCGAGTGGACTGGCATGGAGACATGCTGGGAGTAGTAGTGTCTGCTTCCCCAGTGTGGACTGGCATGGAGACTATGCTGGGAGTAGTGTCTGCTTCCCAGTGTGACTGGCATGGAGACTATGCTGGGAGTAGTAATGTCTGCTTCCCCAGTGTGGACTGGCATGGAGACCATGCTGGGAGTAGTAATGTCTGCTTCCCCAGTGTGGACTGGCATGGAGACCATGCTGGGAGTAGTAATGTCTGCTTCCCCAGTGTGGACTGGCATGGACACCATGCTGGGAGTAGTAGTGTCTACTTCCCCAGCTGTGAACTGGTATGGAGACTATGCTGGGAGCAGTAGTTCTACTGTTCCCAGTGTGGACTGGTATGGAGATATGCTGGGAGTAGTAGTGTCTGCTTCCCCAGTGTGGACTGGCATGGAGATATGCTGGGAGTAGTAGTGTCTGCTTCCCCAGTGTGGACTGGCATGGAGACCATGCTGGTGTAGTAGTGTCTGCTTCCCCAGTGTGGACTGGCATGGAGACTATGCTGGGGTAGTAGTGTCTGCTTCCCCAGTGTGGACTGGCATGGAGCACCATGCTGGGAGTAGTAATGTCTGCTTCCCCAGTGTGGACTGGCATGGAACATGCTGGGAGTAGTATGTTCTGCTTCCCCAGTGTGGACTGGCATGGAGACCATGCTGGGTGTAGTAGTGTCTGCTTCCCCAGTGTGGACTGGTATGGAGACATGCTGGAGCAGTAGTAGTAGTGTCTGCTTCCCCAGTGTGGACTGGCTATGGACCCCATGCTGGGAGTAGTATATGTCTGCTTCCCCAGTGTGGACTGGATGGAGAGTATGCTGGGAGTAGTAGTGTCTGCTTCCCCAGTGTGGACTGGCATGGAGACTATGCTGGGAGTAGTAGTGTCTGCTTCCCCAGTGTGGACTGGCATGGAGACCATGCTGGGTGTAGTAGTGTCTGCTTCCCCAGTGTGGACTGGATGGAGACTATGCTGGAGCAGTAGTAGTAGTGTCTGCTTCCCCAGTGTGGACTGGCATGGAGACTATGATGGAGCATGTAGTAGTGTCTGCTTCCCCAGTGTGGACTGGCATGGACACCATGCTGGGAGTAGTAATGTCTGCTTCCCCAGTGTGGACTGGCATGGAGACTATGCTGGGAGTAGTAGTGTCTGCTTCCCCAGTGTGGACTGGCATGGAGACTATGCTGGGAGTAGTAATGTCTGTTTCCCCAGTGAGGACTGGCATGGAGACCATGCTGGGAGTAGTAGTGTTTGCTTCCCCAGTGTGGACTGGCATGGAGACCATGCTGGGAACAGTAGTGTCTGCTTCCTCAGCGTGGACTGGCATGGAGACCATGATGGGAGTAGTAATGTCTGCTTCCCCAGTGTGGAGTGACATGGAGAGTATGCTGGGAGTAGTAGTGTCTGCTTCCACTGCATGGACTGGCATGGAGAATATGCTGGGAGTAGTAGTGTCTGCTTCCCCAGTGTGGACTGGCATGGAGACCATGATGGGAGCAGTAATGTCTGCTTCCCCAGTGTGGACTGACATGGAGAGTATGCTGGGAGTAGTAATGTCTGCTTCCCCAGTGTGGACTGGCATGGAGACCATGCTGGGAGTAGTAGTGTCTGCTTCCACAGCATGGACTGGCATGGAGACTATGCTGGGAGCAGTATTGTCTGCTTCCACTGCATGGACTGGCATGGAGAATATGCTGGGAGTAGTAGTGTCTGCTTCCCCAGTGTGGACTGGCATGGAGACCATGCTGGGAGCAGTAGTGTCTGCTTCCTCAGCGTGGACTGGCATGGAGACCATGATGGGAGTAGTAATGTCTGCTTCCCCAGTGTGGACTGACATGGAGAGTATGCTGGGAGTAGTAATGTCTGCTTCCCCAGCGAGGCCTGGCATGGAGACTATGCTGGGAGTAGTAGTGTCTGCTTCCCCAGTGTGGACTGGCATGGAGACTATGCTGGGAGTAGTAGTGTCTGCTTCCCCAGTGTGGACTGGCATGGAGACTATGCTGGGAGTAGTAGTGTCTGCTTCCCCAGTGTGGACTGGCATGGAGACCATGCTGGGAGCAGTAGTGTCTGCTTCCCCAGTGTGAACTGGCATGGAGACTATGCTGGGAGTAGTAGTGTCTGCTTCCCCAGTGTGGACTGGCATGGAGACCATGCTGGGAGCAGTAGTGTCTGCTTCCCCAGTGTGGACTGGCATGGAGACTATGCTGAGAGCAGTAGTGTCTGCTTCCCCAGTGTGAACTGGTATGGAGACTATGCTGGGAGTAGTAGTGTCTGCTTCCCCAGTGTGGACTGGCATGGAGACTATGCTGGGAGTAGTAGTGTCTGCTTCCTCAGCGTGAACTGGTATGGAGACTATGCTGGGAGCAGTAGTGTCTGCTTCCCCAGTGTGGACTGGTATGGAGACTATGCTGGAAGCAGTAAGTAGTAGTGTCTGCTTCCCCAGTGTGGACTGGCATGGAGACTATGCTGGGAGTAGTAATGTCTGCTTCCCCAGTGAGGATTGGCATGGAGACCATGCTGGGAGTAGTAGTGTCTGCTTCCCCAGTGTGGACTGGCATGGAGACCATGCTGGGAGCAGTAGTGTCTGCTTCCTCAGCGTGGACTGGCATGGAGACCATGATGGGAGTAGTAATGTCTGCTTCCCCAGTGTGGACTGACATGGAGAGTATGCTGGGAGTAGTAGTGTCTGCTTCCCCAGTGTGGACTGGCATGGAGACTATGCTGGGAGCAGTATTGTCTGCTTCCACTGCATGGACTGGCATGGAGAATATGCTGGGAGTAGTAGTGTCTGCTTCCTCAGCGTGAACTGGCATGGAGACTATTCTGGGAGTAGTAATGTCTGCTTCACGAGTGTGGACTGGCATGGAGACCATGCTGGGAGTGGTAGTGTCTGCTTCCCCAGTGTGTACTGGTATGGAGACTATGCTGGGAGTAGTAAAGTCTGCTTCCCCAGTGTGGACTGGTATGGAGTAGACTGAGGGGGAGTGGCCGAGGTCGGAGACAGGCACCGGGGTGCAGGGTGCCAGATGGCGCTGGAGAGAAGTCAAACGTGCCGAGGTCAGAACCGGGAGATCAATGAGGTACCAAGGATGAGACGGAAGGATAGTCCGGACAAACAGGCCAGAAAGTCAGAACCGAGGGAAACAAACAAACAAGGGGCACCGAGTAGAAATGCTGAAAGAGTAACCACAGAAATCAGTCAAGCCAAAGCAGTATGCACACGCACACTAGGGGGCGTGGTGTAATGACCCCTGATGCAGCTAGGGGGCACTGTGTATGGCCCTCGGGATATGCATGGAGGCATGTGATGGATGGACGGTATGTATCGCAGAGGTGGGTGGCCCTGTGATGGAAGCCTGGATATGTTTTGGTTCAGCAGATCTACTGCTGAGTTGTGCTATACATTGGGAGGCTTCCAGGTGACTTGGAGAGCTGGGCGGGTCCAGTCACCTACAAACCCACCCAAGGGGTATGTGTCTGAATACCTAGGATAAAACCTGTATGTAATGGTGTGTATCAAAAGGACCTGTGGTGAGGTCATGACCATGTGATCTAACCATCTGATCCTGATTCCTGACCTCACCTGTGGGTGGAGTTACACCTATGTAATGGAGTGTGTTTGGCACCTGGAAGAGAGTGTGTGGGAGTCTACCAGTGTGGACAGACTTCCATGTTTCCAGGGAGGACGTTACAGAGAGGACTCTGTGTCTGAGGAGTGAGGCTCCAGGCTGGAGCTGAAGCATTGAAGATTTGTATTGTATGTTACTATGAGGTTTATGATGTAATAAACCTGATGAACTTTTGATATAAAAGTGCGTCCTGATTTACCTCTGAAGCAGCTGAGTGAGTTGGAAACCTTACAATTGGTGGAGAATGCGGGCAGCGACCCAAGGAGCACATGTTGCAGGACTGGGAATCAGGAACCAGAGGAGGAACGGACGGTCTGTGAAAACAGTGAGTGTTACCAGTGGTCATGAATAAACTGTGGTTATGTTTATGTGGTGCCTCTGAAGATATGAGGTATCTGAAGAAGCTGTTAAGCAGTGGTGACAGACAGGAGTCTGTGTTATGTTGACCGGGGTCATTGAAAATGGAGAAAAAGCATGCTGATAGGATACCTCAGAGGAGGTGTCCGGAAAATCTCTCTGGCCGAGAGTGTAACAGACAGGAGTCTGTGTTGTACTGATGGGTCAGTGAAAGACTGTTTTTTTTTTTTCCTTTGTGGGATGCCTCTGGGAGAGGAGGTGTCTGGAAAATCTCTCTGGCCGAGAGTGTAACAGACAGGAGTCTGTGTTGTACTGACGGGTCAGTGAAAGACTGTTTTTTTTTTCCTTTGTGGGATGCCTCTGGGAGAGGAGGTCTCCGGAAAATCTCTCTGGCCAAGAGTGTAACAGACAGGAGTCTGTGTTGTACTGACGGGTCAGTGAAAGACTGTTTTTTTTTTTCCTTTGTGGGATGCCTCTGGGAGAGGAGGTGTCCGGAAAATCTCTCTGGCCGAGAGTGTAACAGACAGGAGTCTGTGGTGTGCTGACGGGTCAGTGAAAGCTGTTTTTACTTTGTGGATGCCTCTGAGAGGAGGTGTCCGGAAATCTCTGTGGCTGAGAGTGTGACAGACAGGAGTCTGTGTTGTGCTGACGGGTCAGTGAGAAACTGATTTTTTTCTTCTTTTCTCTGGAACACGTGTGAGGTGTGTGCTGTGGCTCGTCAGAGTCCACGAAGGGGACAAGCGGCTGGCTGTTACTCGTGGGGTCACGAAGGGGACAAGCGGCTGGCTGTGACTCGTGGGGTCACGAAGGGGACAAGCGGCAGACTGTGGACCAGAGGTTCACAAAGTCGGCGGTGCAGGGACTTGCGGCAGTGGCAAGGACAGCAAGAGGTTCTGCAGCAGCAAGAGCTGCAGTGGCAGCAGCGGCTTGTGCGCGGCAGCCGGAGGTGCTGGCAGGTGGTGGCAGTACCAGCAGGAGCTGGTGAGGTACCATAAGGACATCAGAGGTCCAGAGTGGGTGACCTCTTAAAGGAACAGTACCAACCCAAAGAGACATAAGGGTCTGTGCGAACTGGGGTCTGGTAGAGCAGTGGCAGAGTCCACGGTGTATAACCCAAGGAGGGGTGATGGCCAAAAAGGGGGCGGAGTCCCAAAAGGGGGTGGCAACCCAAAAGGGGATGGTGGCCCAAAAGGGGGCGGAGTCCCAAAAGGGGGCGGCAACCCAAAAGGGGATAGTTGGCAAAAAGGGGGTGGAGGATCCCAACGTTAAATGGGAGGTGCAGACCACCTGTTGCCCGGGGCAAATATGTTATATGTGTCCAGTCTGCCTTAGGAACTATCCACCCGGCACACTACTACGGGGGGTGTACCCTGCAGATACACGATGAAGAGGTGGTGGGTCTGGTCGACTCGGGGAGTCCGGTGACTCTAGTGAGGGTTGCACCTGAGGGGTTTCAAATACCTGGAAGAAAGGTCGGGGTCACCTGTATCCATGGGGACACTAGGGATTATCCAGTGGCCAGGGTGGTCTTTGAGACAGGCTGGGACATTGCAGGACAGGATGTCACTATAATCCCTAATTTGTCGTGTCCAGTGGTCATAGGTCGTGACTCTAAACTGTTCTCTGGTTTGTGGGACAGGGGAGTTCCTCTACAGCAGGAGGGAGGCCTCTCTACTGTTGGGGTGGCAGACATTGGGACAGTGACACCTCCCAAAACTGACGAGTCAGACGGTGACACAGGAGGAAAGGATGCGTCTGCCCGACTTACTGACATGATGTCCTCTGAAATGTATGACAGTAGAACCAATGACGATGTGGTAGATAAGACCTCTAGAACAGACACCCGGTTAGAGGGTAACGGGAGGGGCCCCGAGAGTGACTCTTGTGCAGACTGTGACTCGACCGCAAGGGAAAGCGAGTGCAGTAAGGTGGAGCCGAGTAAAAATGGCCGATCTTCCTCTCGCCGCAGGGGCCGCGGAAAGGCGGGACAGGCTACACCCTCCAAGAAGAGAAATGATGAGGAAGAGTCAGGGTCAGGTACCGGTCAGGTGACTGTCCTTGATAAGAAGGCAGAGCTGGAGCTCTCTGAAGTTACCGGGAGTCGTGAGACAGTGGAAACTACGGATGCAGGAACAGGTGGAACTCTGGAGACGCAGAGTGTGCGTGGGCAAGAGTGCTCAGCCAAAAATTTAATTAAGGAAGTAATGGTGCGACAGGTGCTGGCTAAAAGAGAGCAGGACCAGGAGATAGAACTGTTTAAAGAAACAGTGAAAGAGGCAGTCGAGCAAGAAAGGGTCCTGAGACGAATAATTGAGCACAGAATGGAGGAGCTGGAGAAGGAAGTCTCTAAGCTCTGGGAGGCCCAAGTGAAGCACCAGCAGGAGCTTCTCCGGAGGGAGGATGAGTGTCGCTGTTTGGCAGAGGAGTGAAATAAAGTTCTCCGTATGCTCAAGATACAGGAGGAGACTGGTGTCCAGCTCCAGAAATCTACGGGAGAAGAAATCCAGCAGGGGAAGTGCCATGCAGATAGCCACACAAAGGAGATCGAGGTCTTGGAAAACCGTACTAACGCTCAGGACGAGGAGGTACAACAGTCTGTCCAAGAAGGTGACGGGTCCGTTTTCAAGTGTGTAATAGAGATACCCGAAGACAGGCGAGAAGTGTGTGCCATTGAGGAGGTGCATGAGGCCTTTAGAAAGGCAGTAGAAGCATGCAGTGTGAACTGGGTGCCAGATATGAAACAGTTGGTCATACTGTTGACTAGGGAAGTCACGATGAAGCGGGTGGCTATCCTGAGGGACATGCACCTACATTGTCTCCGCACGAAACAGGTGATCCTGTTGAGAAATAAAGAAGCCGCTCGACGTCTGGAGCAAGCAAGAAAGGCTCAAAATCAGCTTGGCTTCATGGAGGACATCGTTCATGTGCCCAGAGGTCTGGTGAAGAAAGTCATCGGAAGACTCGGGAAAGTTATCAGGCAATGGTGAACAAGTCCGGTGTGACGAGAGTCAGAATTCCGGCTGGTGACGAAGTCCAGGTAGTGGGTAAAGATGGGTTGGTTCCGGTCCTCATTATCGGATCCATGGAGAGCCTTGGGAATATCCGGATGCTCCTGGAGTATCGTGTGTCGTACCTAAGAGAAGTAGAGCAGCTACGACTTGAGAGGGAGCAGGTCAACAGAAACCTGCAGGAAATGGAAAGAAGATGGCCTTCACCTTCAACCCGTGGTATTGAGAGGAGAAGAGGTTCGCTTAAGACTACAAGTCCTCAAGCTGGAGCTAATACAGGAAATAGGTCGCCTGATGGAAGAGGTAGAAGTAGCGATGCCTCAGTTAGCCCAGTGATGAGTGTCCTAAGCAGGAGAACCTGTAGTGGACGAAATAAAAAGGACTCAGACCAGACAGGACGTATGAGTGCAAGGGAATTGCGACGCCATACTGACCGCTGGGGATGCGGGTGGTCTGACAGGGGGGGAATCAGCAACAGATGTGACAGAGTCGGAGGACAGACGCCTACAAAAGAGATCAGTAGCAGGGCTCGACTTAGAGAGACGGTGTGACTGGCAAAGACGACCGAGAAGGATCTCTGGTCGGGTAACAAGTGTTCAACCCCACAAGTTTGAGCAGAGGGGGGAGGTATGTGGTGTAATGACCCTGATGCAGATAGGGGGCACTGTGTATGGCCCTCGGGATATGCATGGAGGCATGTGATGGATGGACGGTATGTATCGCAGAGGTGGGTGGCCCTGTGATGGAAGCCTGGATATGTTTTGGTTCAGCAGATCTACTGCTGAGTTGTGCTGTACATTGGGAGGCTTCCAGGTGACTTGGAGAGCTGGGTGGGTCCAGTCACCTACAAACCCACCCAAGGGGTATGTGTCTGAATACCTAGGATAAAACCTGTATGTAATGGTGTGTATCAAAAGGACCTGTGGTGAGGTCATGACCATGTGATCTAACCATCTGATCCTGATTCCTGACCTCACCTGTGGGTGGAGTTACACCTATGTAATGGAGTGTGTTTGGCACCTGGAAGAGAGTGTGTGGGAGTCTACCAGTGTGGACAGACTTCCATGTGTCCAGGGAGGACGTTACAGAGAGGACTTTGTGTCTGAGGAGTGAGGCTCCAGGCTGGAGCTGAAGCATTGAAGATTTATATTGTATGTTACTATGAGGTTTATGATGTAATAAACCTGATGAACTTTTGATATAAAAGTGCGTCCTGATTTACCTCTGAAGCAGCTGAGTGAGTTGGAAACCTTACAGGGGTTAGACACAGACACAGAACGAGAGTATAACTGACAGAGAATCCTGGTTCAGAGTGGGAATAAATATCCCTCCAGATCCAAAAGGAGGCCAAATACAATTATCCCTGTGAGGGCAGGGCATGAACCCTGTCCAAATCATGACATCTTCTCTTGTTTTCCTGACTCCCCGGCCTGTTTCTGAGTACATTTCCGTCTGCTCCCTGGATACTGCGCTACTGGCTTCTGACCCCCTGGCTTGTCCCCGACTACGTTTTGTCTTACCCTCCGTTGCCAAGTTCTGACCGGCCTTCGTCTCCCTGACTCATTATCCCCGCAGGCGCAGCGCGGTCGGTGGTCCCTTCCCGGCTTGATCGCAATCCTCGTTGCGACACCTGTGTCACTTTCCGGCCGGTCTAATTCTAATCCAGGCTTTTTTCATTTTTATGAGACAGAGCCTGTCTGCATTCTCTGTTGACAGGCGAAAGGGCTTGCTTGTTATGACCCATCAAGCGGCAATAAAAACCAACCAACGCCTACAAGGCATTGAGGGACAGTTCATGACAGGTGTCCAACCTTGAGATCCAATAGTTGAAAGCCGCAGCAGAATTAGGGAATACGCTGGTTTGGTTGGCCAGGTATTGCTTGATCATCTTTAAAAACTTTTCCCTCCTTGTCAAAAATGCCCGGTCATCAAGCCTTGAGTGCTGGACTGGCATCATGAAATTGACCCACGCCTTTGACAGTGTACCCTGGCTCAGATGTGTGTGTCCCTGGCCTCTACTCCTTGGTTGGGCAAGGAAGCTTGCCTTGCAGGTGCAGCTCTCTGGTGTCAGCGCTGAATCTGCTACTTCTGTGGATTTCAGGGTCTTGTTTCCGTGTCCTCTGTGGTGTGGAGCTTGGCAGCGGAGCCTGGAGCTAAGTTGCTTAGAATCATAGAATGGTAGAGTTGTAAGGAACCTCCTTGGCCATCTGGTCCAACCCCCTGCTCAAAGCAGGATTCACTAAATCATCTCAGACAGATATCGGTCCAGCCTCTGTTTGAAGACTTCCATTGAAGGAGAACTCACCACCTCTCGTGGCAGCCTGTTCCACTCATTGATCACCCTGTCAAAAGGTTTTTTCTAATATCTAATCTGTGTCTCCTCCCATTCAGTTTCATCCCATTGCTTCTAGTCTTTCCGTGTGCAAATGAGAATAAAGATGATCCTTCTACAATGTGACAGCCCTTGAGATATTTGTAGACAGCTATTAAGTCTCCTTTCAGTCTTCTTTTTTGCAAGCTAAACATTCCCAAATCCTGTAACCGTTCCTCATAGGACATGGTTTGCAGACCGGACACCATTCTGGTGGCTCTTCTCTGAACTTGCTCCAGTTTGTTGATGTCTTTTTTAAAATGTGGTGCCCAAAACTGGACACAGTATTCCAGATGAGGTCTGACCAAAGAGGAGTAGAGGGCAATAATGACCTCACGTGATCTAGACTGTATGTTTCTGTTGATACATCCTAGAATTGTATTTGCCTTTTTTGCTCTATTAGTATACCCAAGTCTTTTTCACATTTTTCACATGTGCTGTTACTTAGCCCTATTCCTCCCATTTTGTATATGCTTTTTTCATTTTTATTGCCCAGATGTAGTACTTTGCATTTTTCCCTGTTAAAAACCATTCTGTTAGTTGCTGCCCACTGCTCCAGTTTATTTATATCTTTTTGAATCCTCTCTCTCTCTTCTCTAGTATTAGCTATCCCTCCTAGCTTTGTGTCATCAGCAAATTTGATCAGTTTACCCTCAATTCCTTCATCTAAATCATTGATAAAGATGTTGAACAATACAAGGCCCAGGTCAGAGCCTTGTTGTACCCCACTTGATACATTCTTCCAACTGGATGTGCAGCCATTTACGACCACTCTTTGGGACCGATCACTAAGCCAGTTATGAATCCACCTAACAGTTGCCTTGTCCATTCCATACTTAGTCATTTTTTCAATAAGGATTGTGTGAGATACTTTGTCAAATACTTTGCTGAAGTCAAGATATACTATATCTACAGGGGTTGGACAAAATAATGGAAACACCTAACCTTTTTGGCATCATAATCTTCGAACATGTTGTAAACATGCAAACCGTGACATATGGTAATGTTTTGTAGTTGATTATTTGTGTTATGTGATATGTGTATGTAAATTAACTGTTTGTTTTGCAAAATTGAAAGAACATTGATGAGAACCTGATACAATGGCAGACCTCTCGGATTTTCAAAGAGGCCAAATTGTTGGTGCTGGTATGGCAGGCGCTAGTGTAACCGAAAGTGCCCGAATGCTTGGCGTGTCAAGAGGTACTGTCTCCAAAGTAATGACTGCGTTTGAAAGAGAAGAAAAGCAGCAAAGCACAGGGCCGGCCGAAAGTCGAAGTTGACTGAGAGAGACCGTCGGACTCTAAAGCGAATTGTGAGAGAGAATCGCAAGACCATGGCTCCGAAAATCACTGCTGAGCTCAATGAACACCTACAGAACCCAGTTTACACGAAAACTGTTCTTCGGGAGCTGAATAAATCTGGATTCCATGGAAGAGCTGCAATTCGAAAACCGCTGTCAATGACAAATGTTTCCAAGCATTTAGAGTGGTGAAGAAACCTCCAGAATTGGGCCCTCGAGCAGTGGAAACATGTGATATCCTCAGACGAATCATCGTTTACCCTATTTCCGACCTCCGGCCGCATGTACGTTTGGAGACAGCCGAAAGAAGCATTCCATCCAGACTGCCTTCTCCGAACCGTAAAACATGGCGGAGGTTCTGTGATGATCTGGGGGGCTATTTCGTTGAGATCCGCAGGGCCAATGATATCCCTTCATGGAAGAATTAACAGCCGCGATTATTTAGGCATTTTGGGTGACCAAGTGCATCCTATGGTTCAAGCACTGTTCCCGGCGGGGAACGCCATCTTTCAGGATGATAATACACCAATTCATACAGTTAGAATCGTTAAAGCATGGCACGAGGAACATTCTAATGAAGTTGAGCATCTCTTCTGGCCCCCACAATCCCCAGACCAACATTATTGAGCATTTATGGTCGATTTTAGAGATTCAAGTTAGACGTCGATTTCCGCCGAAAAGCTCAAAGAACTGGAGGGTGTTTAAACTGAAGAATGGGCTAAAATTCCTTTGGAAACAATTCACACCTTGTATGAATCCATACCTCGGAGAATTGAGGCTGTAATCGCCGCAAAAGGTGGACCTACACCATATTAAACTAACTTTTATTGATGTTTCCAGGTGTTTCCATTGTTATGTCCAACCCCTGTACTATATCTACAGCATTTCCCTGATCCACCCAGTCAGTGATTCTGTCATAAAAGGAAAATAAGTTAGTCTGACATGACTTATTAGTTACAAACCCATGCTGACTCTGTTTAATCACTTCATTCTTATCCAGGTACTTACCGTATATACTTGTGTATAAGCCGACCCGTGTATAAGCCGACCCCCCTAATTTTGCCACAAAAAACTGGGAAAACTTATTGACTCGTGTATAAGCCGGGTGTATAAACTGCCCTCCTGCTCTGTGCTGCCCCGTCCTGCTCCTTGCTCTCCCATCCAGCTCTGTGCTCCCCTATTCTCCTCTGTACTCCACCCCTCCTGCTCCGTCCTCCGCTGTGCTCCCCATTCCTTCTCCATCCTCCTGTGCCCCCCCTGTCCTGCTCCATGCTTCCCCCGTCCTTCGTTCTCCCCGTCCTCCTCCATGCTTCCCCATCCACCGTTCTCCCCCCCTGTCCTGCTCCATGCCTCCCCATCCTCCGTTATCCTCCCCGTCCTCCTCCATGCTTCCCCCATCCACCATTCCTCACCCCCCATCCTGCTCGTGCTCCTTGTCCTCTCCTCCATCATACTCACCCCTCCCCCTGCCATCGCTGAGCGTCCCTGCAATCTTGCAGCTCTCCCCGGCTTCCTTCGGCTCTCCAGCGCTGAGCGGTGATGTAATACCGCTCATTAAGGCCATGAATATGGACGCCACGCCTATGGGAGTGGCGTCGCGTCCATATTACATGACCTTAATGAGCGGGTATTACATCACCGCTCAGCGCTGGAGAGCTGAAGAAGCCGGGGAGAACGCAGGATTGCAGGGACCCTCAGCGATGGCACGGGGAGGGGTGAGTATGATCCCAGCCACCGGCTCCTGCCGCGGCACCCTCTACCCCGCTGGTTTCTGCCCTATGACTCGTGTATAAGCCGAGGGGGCATTTTCAGCACGAAAAAAGGTGCTGAAAATCTCGGCTTATACACGAGTATATACGGTACATACGTGTTGTTTAATAATTTGTTCAAAGATCTTTCCTGGTATAGAAGTCAGACTACTGGCCAATAGTTTCCTGGGTCCACCTTCTTCCCCTTTTTGAAGATGGGAGCAACATTTGCTCTTCTCCAGTCTTCTGGGACTTCTCCTGGTGTCCAAGAATTTTCAAAGATTATGGAGAGTGGTTCAAGAATTTCTTCTGCTATCTCCTTCAGTACTCTGGGGTGTAATTCATCTAGACCTGGAGACTGGAATTCATTTAGGTTAGCTAAGTGTTTCCTCACTATTTTTCTGTTTATAGATATCCTGGATTCTTCTATTGTCTTAATAGGACAGTGAAGATCAGTTGATGTTACATTTCCTTTCTGAGAGAAAACATCATTTTCATCCTGTAAAAATTCTATAGCATCTTTGACTTTTCTTTTACTTTTGACATATCCCCAAAATCCTTTTTTGTTGCTTTTGATGTCTCTTGCAAGCCTTAATTCATTGACAGCTTTAGATAATCTGATTCATGCCCTGCAGGTTCAGCAGACAGCATTATATTCTTCTTTAGATATGCCTCCCTCTTTCCATTTGATAAACATTTCTTTCTTCCTTTTTAGCATGTGTTTAAGTTCTGTGTTCATCCATCCTGGTTTCCTTAAATGCTGCCATTGGATCCCTCCAATTCTCTTTCTGAGTCCCTTAAAATCTGCCTTTCTGAAATCTAACCTTGACATCTGAGTCTTCATCGGTCTTCCTCCTCTATTTATCCAAAATTCTAAAATAGCATGGTCACTACCTCCTAGGGTCCCAGCCACTCTTACCTCCTCAACCATTTCCTCCCTGTTTATAAGGATTAGATCCAAGGTAGCAGATCCCCTTGTTTTCTCCCCTACCTTTTGGAAGATAAAGTTGTCAGCAAGAGAGGATAAGAATTTCCTTGACCTGTTAGTTTTGCCTGAGAGAGATTCCCAACAAATGTCTGGATAGTTGAAATCTCCCATGACCACTATGTCATGTTTTTTGGAGAACTTGGCCATTTGATGCATAAAGAGTTCATCCATATCTTCAGCTTGCATAGGTGGCCTGTAGTAAATGCCTACAACGGTGTCCTTTCCATTGTTCTGTCCTTGTATTCTTACCCAAACAGTTTCCACAGAACTCCCAGTCTCTGAAGCGTCAATCTCTGTGCAGATATACGCTTTTCTAACATACAATGCGACACCTCCTCCTCGTTTATCAAGTCTGTTTCTTGCAGATAAGTTGTATCCTTCTAGCCTTGTATTCCAATCATGTGTATCGTCCCACCAAGTTTCAGTGATTCCAATGACATCATATTTCTTCTCCTGCGTTAGTAGCTCCAGTTCTCCTTGTTTGTTGCCCATGCTTTGTGCATTTGTATAGAAACATTTTAGTTTGTGATTGGTTTCTCTTCCTCCAATATTTTTATTATGTAGATTTTTTTGTCTTCGTTCTTCCTTTCCACTTCTAATAGCCGAGTTCTCAATAGTATTTGTCAAGTGTATGGCTTTTTCTGGCGTTTTGCTTCCCTTCCCACATTGTTCTAGTGTAAAGCTCTCCTGATGAGTGTAGCAAGGCGACTTCCAAATACATGTTTTCCAGTCTTCGTAAGGTGCACCCCATCTCTAGCAAGTAGTCCATCGTATAGGTAATTCACTCCGTGATCCAGAAATCCAAATCCTTGCTGACGGCACCATCGACATAGCCAGTTATTCACCTGCAGAATCTTCTTCCACCTCCTTGTTCCATGGACATCCACTGGAAGGATGGAAGAGAAGACCACCTGCGCTCCCAGTTCTTTCACTTTCTTACCTAAGTTTTCAGAGTCACTGCAGATGGTTTCCAGGTCACTTCTTGCGGTGTCATTTGTCCCCACATGTATTAGCAGGAATGGGTAGTCATCTGTAGGTCTGAAGAGTCCTGATATCCTGTCAGACACATCTTTAATTTTTGCACCTGGAAGACAGCACATTTCTCTTGAGGTTATATCCGGTCTGCAGATAGCAGCCTCTGTTCCTCTCAACAGGGAATCCCCATGACAACAACTCTCCGTTTCTTCTTCACAACAGTTTTCTTTCTCCATTCAGGAGGACTCTGAGGGCGTACAAGGTTGTTTGTGGGCAAAGTCTTATCCTGATGTATTTCTTCATTGTTCTCCTGTGTAAGAGCCTGGTATTGGTTCCTGAGCAGAATTGGTGCTGACTGCCTCCTGCTTCTCTGGGTCACATGCTTCCATTCCTCTGTTTCTTCAGTTGCACTTCGACTTTCTTCTCTTACTGTAACATGAAGAGATAATTCTGCTCTGTCTAAGAACTCTTCACCTTCCTTCATGGTTTTCAATGTAGATAACCTCTCTTCTAGATTTTGCAACTTTTCCTCCAACATGGACACAAGCTTGCATTTTGGCATGTGAAGTTTGGCTTTTCCACTGGTAAATCTGCGAACATGTAGCAAGAAATGCAGCTCACCACATGGCTCCTGGGCCTCTTCCATGTTCTTATTGTTA
The DNA here is from genome assembly GCA_033576555.1 of Oophaga sylvatica. Lineage (NCBI taxonomy): Eukaryota > Metazoa > Chordata > Amphibia > Anura > Dendrobatidae > Oophaga > Oophaga sylvatica. The sequence goes on from JARQOD010003028.1 coordinate 34,151, forward strand.
AAGAGATATCAAAGTGGTGAAATATATGCCAAAATGCGGTTTACTGATGTCCTCCTTTCAGCTGCAACAGCCAAAATCCAGTGTTCCTTGAGCTCGCGGAGACTCTTCACTTATCCCAGAAGGCACTGGGAATATGCAAATCCTCTCCTTGGGCCTCTTCCCCTGGTTGATTATATACCTTGTCTGTCTTGCGCTTGTCACTATCCCCTGTGTTTACACTATCTGCAGTGGTGAGGTTAGCATCCTTGGCTGCCATTGCACTAGCCAGGGTTTAGTGAGGTGACAGCTAGGGAACAGGTAAGTAGGTAAGTAATGGCGGCAGGGGAAAGGATCCGCATAGGGCATTAGGGGAGCTTAGGGATAGGCACAGGCTGAGTTAGGAGGTGCCCCATCTCTCTTTCCCTACTATTAGGGCCTTCCTCCCCCTTTTTCCATCCCATTTTTTGTGTTTGTTTTGCCATCCACTGGACCGACCCTTGTGGTCCTGACCAGCCTTTTGGTATAGCACCATTTTAGTAGACCTCTCCACCTCAGGAAGAAAAGATGCAAAGTACGTATTGTAGTATGGGTCTATCAGGGTGAACAAGTACTCTTTTTTTGGCCAAGATTAATTTAATGCAAGGGTCACAGGAAAGGAAGCGGTAAATAAAATCGGCCATATGTGCTAAGTTCCATACAGCCAACATTTCCCTGCCTCCACCATGATAACAACTCTACGACTCCTCCTCCCTTTTTTCCTCCTCACTCTCATCCTCAGCCTATTGAAGATTATGCAGCTACTAGCCTCTGTTGCGCTAGCCACCAGTTCCTGTTCCTCCTCTTCCTCATCGTCCATCTCCTCACTGTTACCCAATCTACGCTGATCAGATAAGATGAGTCTGGGCTGGCTACAATCTCTCTGTGTTATGTCTTCCTCCATCCCCACATGCTGCGCATGCAAAGTTTTATGTTAAATTGTGAACAGCGACTGTTTAAGTAGGCTCAGAAGTGAGGTAATTGCACTGACTATGGCATCATAGCCACTCACCATCTTTGTGGAGTCAGCAGTTGTTATGTGCGGAGGCTGACCAGAATACGGACCGGCGTGTTGGAGCTGGTGCTCAACCACTGGCCTCTTCTGCTCACAAAGCCTTGCCAGCATCTGTTCCAGTGCATGGTGATGTTGCACAGCTGGTATTTGCATGCGCTGCTGCAGTACTGCCAGAGCGGCGGTACCTGTAGCCGACTTGTGGAAATTAATGCTGACGCGGCGTACCTTCACCAGAAGCTCTGGCAAATCTGGGTATGTTTTCAGAAACCACTGAACTATCAACATTAGCACCTGTAGCACCTGTGCCAAGCATGGTACGTGTGTGAGCTTGCCAAGCTTCACAGCCGCCACCAGGTTACGTCCATTATCACACATGACCATGGAGGTTCAGTGGGAAAAAACACAGATCTGTCTGGTCTGTTAGCAGAGCTTCCAGCTGATGTGGGCAACGTGCTCTGAGGATAAGGAGGAGCAGGAGGGGGTGCAGGAACTGCTGTAGGAGGTGGAGGAAACCCTGATAGAAGTAGAGCCAGCAATCCTTTGCGTCGGGAGCAAATGCATCGTGCCAGGGTGTGACTCCACAATGTTCACTGTTATGATTCGGTAACCGAGGAGGATAACAGGAAAAATAGGCTAGGCAACCAGACACCCAGAGAGGTTTCTTAACTTAGCGGATTGCATACCCCTGAAATGACAACACAACTAGAATTAGCCGTGGGACGTACCTACGATGCCCTAAACGCCTCGTCACAGCCAAAGAGTTAAATAAGCCTAGAGAGAGAAAGGGGAAAGCTAACTGCCCCGGAGTAGAGCCCCAAAGGAATGGATAGCCCCAAACATATATTGTCAGTGAGTCAGATGAAGCACAAACACAGACAAAAAATAGTGTAAGCAAATGCTGGGGCCCAAACTGTCTAGATAGAACAGGACAGAAAAGGATATTGTCTGCAATCCTGCAAAAACCCTAAGAAAAATTCCAACACATCTGATATGCAAAAATACTGAGGCCACACGACCTCTCCCCCGCTAAATCAGAACTCTGGTGTGAACTGGATGCAAACAGATACTGAAATAAAAGGGAACTAGAAATGCATAAGCTGTAGCAAATGAGAACAGAGTCCTGCACAGGCCCCCACAGGGGACCTAGCTGAACTAACTCCAGCAAGGCAGAAAACTGAGAAAAGCAAAAGGGTAAACAAGTGCCACAGAAATAAACCGCAAAATAACTTATCTGAAAGATGCAGGACACAGCAGGGAGCAAGCAAATGGCTCAGGAAGAAAACAATCACCGGCAAGAATCATGGGAAGGCTGCTCACTTAAATCTCCCCAGTCAGCAACACCTGATTTCCAATCATCCCCGTCAGGTGGGAGACTTCTGTTAGCCAGGGCAACTTCATTACCAGCAACAACCACCAGAGGGAGCCCAAACTCAGAAGTCAGATTAACCCCTTAACACTCAAGGGTGGTTTGCACGTTAATGACCGGACCAATTTTTACAATTCTGACCACTGTCCCTTTATGAGGTTATAACTCTGGAACGCTTCAACGGATCTTCACAATTCTGAGACTGTTTTCTCATGAAATATTGTACTTCATGATAGTGGTAAAATTTCTTTGATATTACTTGAGTTTATTTATAAAAAAAATGGAAATATGGCGAAATTTTCAAACTTTGAATTTTTATTCCCTTAAAACAGAGAAATACGTCACACAAAATAGTTGCTAAATAACATTTCCCACATGTCTACTTTACATCAGCACAATTTTGGAACCAAATTTTTTTTTCTTAGGAAGTTATAAGGGTTAAAATTTGACCAGCAATTTCTAATTTTTACAACAAAATGTACAAAACCATTTTTTTTAAGGGACCACATCACATTTGCAGTCACTTTGAGAGGTCTATATGGCAGAAAATACCCAAAAGTGACACCATTCTAAAAACTTCACCCTTCAAGGTACTCAAAACCACATTCAAGAAGTTTATTAACCCTTCAGGTGCTTCACAGGAGCTGAAGCAACATGGAAGGAAAAAATGAACATTTAACTTTTTAGTCACAAAAATGATCTTTGACAAACAATTTTTTATTTTAACAAGGGTAAAAGGAGAAAATGGACAGAAAAAGTTGTGCAATTTCTCCTGAGTATGCTGATACCCCATATGTGGGGGGAAAACCACTGCCTGGGTGCACAGAACCCCCAAGTGTTTCACTAAAGTTTATAATGCCTGGGTGTAAAAAAAAAAAAAAAAATTCCACAAAAATGATTTTTTAGCTCCGAATTTTTGATTTTTCCCAAGGAAATTGGACCCCAAAAGTTGTTGTCCAATTTGTCCTGAGTACGCTGATACCCCATATGTGGTGGGGAAAAAACTGTTTGGGCACACGGCAGGGCTCGGAAAGGAAGTAATGACGTTTTGGAATGCAGATTTTGATGGGTGTCATGTTCAGTTTGCAGAGCCCCTGATGTGCCTAAACAGTGGAAACCCCACACAAGTGACCCCATTTTGGAAACTAGACCCCCAAAGGAACTTATCTAGATCTGTGGTGAGCACTTTGAACCCCAAGTGCTTCACACAAGTTTATAATGCCTGGGCATGAAAATAAAAAATCCTATTTTTTTCCCACAAAAAAAATCTTTCAGTCACCAATTTTTTATTTTCCCAAGGGTAACAGGAGAAATTGGACCACAAAAGTTGTTGTCTAATTTTCCCTAAGTACGCTGATACCCCATATGTGGGGGGGGAACCACTGTTTGGGTGCACGGCAGAGCTCGGAAGGGGAGGAGCGCCATTTGACTTTTTCAAACCAAAATTGTCTGGAATCGAGATTAGACGCCATGTCGCGTTTGGATAGCCCCTGATGTGCCTAAACAGAGGAAACCCCCACAAGTGACCCCATTTTAGAAACTAAACCCATAAAGAACTTATCTAGATTTGTGGTGAGCACTTTGAACCCCCAAGTGCTTCATACAAGTTTATAACGTAGATCCGTAAAATTAAACAATCATGTTTTTTCCACAAAAATGATCTTTTCACCTCAATTTTTATTTTCCCAAGGGTAACAAGACCTCAAAAGTTATTGTGCAATATGTCCTGAGTACGCTGATACCCAATATGTGGGGGTAAACCACTGTTTGGGTGCATGGCAGAGCTTGGAAGGGAAGGAGCGCCGTTTGACTTTTTCAATGCAGAATTGGTTGGACGCCATATCGCGTTTGGAGAGCCCTGATGTGCCTAAACAGTGGAAACCCCCCTCAGGTGACATCATTTTGGAAACTAGACCCCAAAGTGAACTTGTCTAGATTTGTTGTGAGCACTTTGAACCCCCAAGTGTTTCACTAAAGTTTATAATGCCTGGGTGTGAAAAAAAAAATCCACAAAAATGGTTTTTTGATCCCCAATTTTTTATTTTTCCCAAGGAAATTGGACCCCAATAGTTGTTGTCCAATTTGTCCTGAGTACGCTGATACCCTATATGTGGGGGGGGGAAATACTGTTTGGGCACATGGCAGGGCTCAGAAAGAAAGTAATGACGTTTTGGGATGCAGACTTTGATGGGTGTCATGTTCAGTTTGCAGAGCCCCTGATGTGCCTAAACAGTAGAAACTCCCCACAAGTGACCCAATTTTGGAAACTAGACCCCCTAAGGAACTTATCTAGACCTGCTGTGAACACTTTGAACCCTCAAGTGCTTCACACAAGTTTAAAATGCCTGGGCATGAAAATTAAACATCTTATTTTTTTCCCACAAAAATGATCTTTTAGTCACCAATTTTTTATTTTCCCAAGGGTAACAGGAGAAATTGAACCCCAAAAGTTGTTGTCCAATTTGTCCTGAGTACGCTGATATCCCATATGTGGGAGAAAACTACTGTGTGGGCACACGTCGGGGCTCGGAATAGAAGTAGTGACGTTTCGTAATGCAGACTTTGATGGAATGATCTGCGGGCATCATGTTGCGTTTGGAGAGCCCCTGATGTGCCTAAACAGTGGAAACCCCCACAAGTGACCCCATTTTGGAAACTAGACCCCCAAATGAACTTATCTAGATATGTGGTGAGCACTTTGAACCCCCAAGTGCTTCACAGAAGCTTATAACGCCCGGGTGTGAAAATACAAAAATCATATTTTTTCCACAAACATGATCTTTTAGTCCCCAGTTGTTTATTTTCCCAAGGGTAATAGAAGAAATTGGACCCCTAAAGTTGTTTTTCAATTTGTCCTGAGTACGCTGATACCCATATGTGGGAGAAAACTACTGTATGGGCACACGTCAGGGCTTGGAAGGGAAGTAGTGACGTTTTGCATTGCAGACTTTGATTAAATAGTCTGCGGGCGTCATGTCCGTTTGGAGAGCCCCTGATGTGTCTAAACAGTGTAAATCCCCACAAGTGACCCCATTCTGGAAACTAGACCCCCCAAGGAACTTATCTAGATGAGTGGTGAGAACTTTGAACCCCAAGTGCTTCACACAAGTATATAATGTAGAGCCATAAAAATAAAAAAATTATATTTTTTTCCACAAAAATGATATTTTCGCCCCCAATTTTTTATTTCCCCAAGGGTAACAGAAGAAATTGGACACCAAGAGTTATTGTGAAATTTGTACTGAGTACGCTGATACCCCATATGTGGGGGTAAACTACTGTTTGGGTGCACGGCAGAGCTCAGAAGGGAAGGAGCACCATTTGACTTTTTCAACGCAGAATTGGCTGGAATTGAGATCAGATGCCATATCACGTTTGGAGAGCCCCTGATGTGCCTAAACAGTGGAAACCCCCCAATTCTAACTCCAACCCTAACCCCAACACACCCTTAACCCTAGTCCTAACCCTAACCATAACCCTAACCACAAACCTAACCCTAACACAGCCCTAATGGGGAAAAACAATGGTACCCCTGAAAACGTCATCTTGTCCCGCAAAAAAAGAGCCACCACACAGCATCATCAGCGAAACAATAAAAAAGTTATAGCTCTCAGAATAAAGTGATGCAAAAATAATTATTGTTTATATAATAGTTTTTATTGTATAAAAGCGCCAAAACCTAAAAAAATGATATGAGGTATCGCCGTCATCGTACTGACCCGAAGAATAAACCTGCTTTATCAGTTTTACCACACGCGGAACGGTATAAACGCCCCCCCCAAAAAAAAATTCATGAATTGCTGTTTTTTGTTTATTCTGCCTCACAAAAAAAATCGGAATTATAAGCGATCAAAAAATGTCATGTGCCCGAAAATGGTACCAATCAAAACTCTGACTCTGTGGGCCAAAATATGGAAAAATTATAGCTCTCAAAATGTGGTGATGCAAAAACTATTTTTTGCAATATAAAGCTTCTTTTCATGTGTGACAGCTGCCAAACATAAAAACCTGCTATAAAAACCCGCTATAAATAGAAAATCAAACCCCCTTTATCACCCCCTTAGTTAGGGAAAGATGATAAAATTAAAAAAATGTATTTATTTCCATTTTCCCATTAGGGTTAGGGCTAAATTTAGGGTTAGGGTTGGGGCTAAAGTTAAGGTTGGGGCTAAAGTTAGGGTTAGGCTTAGGGCTAAAGTTAGGGTTAGAGTTGGAATTAGGGTTAGGGTGTGTTAGGGTTAGGTTTGTGGTTAAAGTTATGGTTAGAGCTGGGATTAGGGTTAGGGGTGTGTTGGGGTTAGGGTTGGAGTTAGAATTGGGGGGTTTCCACTGTTTAGGCACATCAGGGCCTCTCCAAACACGACATGGCATCTGACCTCAATTCTAGCCAATTTTGCATTGAAAAGTCAAACGGCGCTCCTTCCCTTTCAAGCTCCGCTATGCACCCAAACAGTGGTTTACCCCCACATATGGGGTATCAGCATACTCTGGACAAATTGCACAACAAATTTTGTGATTCATTTTCTCTTTTTACACTTGTGATTACACTTAATTGATTGCTTCCCAGGCTAATCACTTCCTCTCCTGTTGGTCGGGAGAGGAACTCCTTCATTCGGGGGCTTACAGCTGAGCTGCCAGCATTAGCTGCGCTGCTAGCCAGTTAACCCTTTGCGAAGGATTACATCAGGGGACCTGACAGAGCACCGGATAGGTAAGAATAATGTTGTTTTATTATTTTATTTTTATTACAGGAGAACAAGGGCTTCGCACGGATTACTTGTAAAATAAAAGATGGTCAAAAACTGTGTCATTATTTCATTAAAATGATTTTTTTAATAAAGTGTGTTTTATTTTTATTTCATACAATAGGATTAATAATTGATAATTGTCTAATTGACAACTCTCAATTATTAACCTGGCTTAAAGTCACCTTCCAATAGCAAGGTGGCTTTAACCCATTATTAACCCATTAGCCACCACTACAGGGCAATGGGAATAGACAGGCTAAGTGCCAGAAAGGGCGCATCTAATTATAGATTTGCCTTTTCTGAGGTGGCTGGGGGCAGATGTTAGTAGCCAGGGGGGGCACAAAATAAATGCACCCTCCATAGGCTATTATTATCTGCCCCACTCGCTGGCTTTGTCTGTCTGGTTGAGAAAATAGCGCGGGAGCCCACGCATTTTTTTTTCAACGAATTTACACCTTTAATTAACCCCTACATGTATGAAATTTTGCACACATACGCTCATGTAATTGTTAGTGAAAACCATATATTAAACTACATGAAATGACATGGTTAACTGTATGTAAACCATGTGTCATTTCATGTCGGGTCTGTAATTTCACAAAAGCCGGCAATTGAATTAGCGGCTATTACAGTATGTAGAAGTGTATAAACTATAAATATATGTATATATATATATGTCTCAATGACATATATATATGTATTCTATGTGTATATATCTATTCTTTCTTTTGTGATTTAAAAACTATTCATTTGGATCCATTATATGTCGGTTTTGCTAGCCACCGACAAAATCTTGCAAGTCGAATGTCAATCGGATGTTACATGTACGCTCAGATGCGACTAAATCGCATTCTCCCCGGAAAATCAGATGACAGACGGATGAATGTTCATGACATTTTTGTGCAATAATCGACCGACTAAAACGGTCCGATTTTTTTAGACGTTGTGTGTGACCCCAGTCTTACTCCTAACGCTGTACAGAAGGTTTCCCAAAATGTTTATGTAAACTGAACACCTCTATCAGAAACGACATTATCAGGAAGTCCATGAAGTCTTAATATCTTTGACCACTAATTTTGCGGTTTGTTCTGCGGTAGGAATTCCTTTAGTCGGAATAAAATGGGCCATCTTTGTGAGCCCATCCACCACAACAAGGATAACAGTCATTCCTTTTGAGGGAGGAAGGTCCATGATAAAATCCATTGAAATTCATCCCAAGGCCTAGATGGAACTGGAAGAGGTTGAAGAAGTCCTAGAGGAGAAGATCATGGTGTCTTGTTCCGTGCACATGTTAAACAGGAAGAAACATATTCTCACATCCTTCCTACAATTAGGCCACTAAAAAGAATGAAGTAGTAGTTCTTGCGTTTCCATTACTCCAGGGTGTCCTACAAGTTTAGAATCATGAACACGTTAGAGGACTTCAAGTCGAGCAGATTCGGGGACATATATTTGGTGGTTCTGCATCCAAAATCCCTCCTTAAAGGAAAGAGCAATGTCTTTAGAAGGATGGTTAAGAAAGAAGTCAGTTTAGTATCTTTCTTTAATTTTCATCAAAAATTCTTTGGTCCAGTATTCCCATAAACTTTTTGGACGTAGAATGGTACAGTCAGTGCTAGACCTCTTCTGTGGTCCAGGTTCAACAAAAATCCTGGACAGAGCATCAGCCTTGCTATTTCTTGAACCAGGCCGATAAGAAATTATAAAATTACACCTCGAGAAAAATAAGACCCAACGTGCTTGTCTTGCTTTCAACCTCTTAGCTGTACGGATATAACTCTAAATATTTGTGATCAGTAAGAACAGTCACCGGATGATTGGCCCCTTCCAAAAGATGTCTCCATTCTGAAAAGGCAACTTTAAAGGCTAAAAGTTCCTTATTTCCAATGTCCTAGTTCTTTTCTGCAGCTGACATGGTATGAGAAAGGAATGCACATGGATGAAGCTGCATTTTGTCTCCAACTCGCTGTGATAACACGGCTCCCACCGCAGGGTCCGAGGCGTCTACTCCGACAACAAACGGCAGTTCAGGATTTAGATGGACAAGTAATGGTGCGGAAGTAAAAAGTGTCTTTAGTTTGTCAAACGCCATTTGTGCCTCCGGAGACCAAAATAACACTCTGGTTTTCTTTGTGAGTGAAGTAATTGGTAAGATTATTTTTGAAAAGTTTTTAATGAATCTTCTATAGAAATTTGAAATTCCTATAAAGCGCAGAACGTCTTTTACATTTCTTGGGGTAGGCCAGTCAACTACCGCTCTGATCTTACTGGGATCCATGCTCAGACCTTCTGGGTAGATGATATATCCCAGAAATTGAGTTCTGGTTTGTTCAGATTCACATTTTTCAAGTTTAATATAGAAATGCTTTTCTAGTAGACGTTACAGGACTAACTGGACATGTCTGTGATGCTCCTCCAGGGTATCTGAAAATATAAGAATGTCATCAAGATAAACAACAACAAATTGACCCAAAAAATCTCTAAAAACATAATTGATGAAGTGCTGAAAGGTGGCAGTGTCGTTGCAAAGGCCGAAAGGCATAACCACATAATCAAAATGTCCATATTGAGTTCTAAAGGCCGTCTTGCTCTCATCTCCCGGGCAGATTCGTATGAGATTATAAGTCCCTCTTAGATAGAGTTTGGTAAAAAGTCTGGCAGAACGCAGTCTCTCCAGCAACTCAGGGATTAAGGGGACCGGGTAATGATTCTTAATGGTAATTTTATTGATTTCTCTATAATCAATACATGGCCGCGGGTTGAGTCCTTCTTTTCTACAAAAAATAAGGGTGCTCCAGCTGGCGAAGAAGGTTGAATAAAGCCTTTCTCTAAATTTTCTTCCAGGTATTCCTTTAATTCTTTTAATTCTGGCTCAGAAAGATTGTAAATTCGCCCAAATGGAATTGACGCTCCAGGAATAATAATAATAATTTTATTTCTATAGCGCCAACATATTCCGAAGCACTTTACATTAAAGAGGGGACTTCTACAGACAATAGACATTACAGTATAGCAATAAACACATAGATCAAAACAGATACCAAGAGGAATGAGGGCCCTACTCACAAGCTACAATCTATGAGGAAAATGTGGAGACACGAAAGGTGGAAGTAATTTAATGGGACAGTTATAAGGACGATGAGGAGGCAGTTGATCGGCTTTCTTCTTACTGCAGACCTCACTGAACTGCTGGTACTGAGGTGATAGTTTGTCATCACTCTGATGAGAAATCTCGGAAATTTGATATTGTTTGGAAGCAGATACATTAGAATGGTAATTGTTCTTACAGTACTCAGAGGGAACGGTAATGGTCCTCGATGCCCAGTTGATGGGTTATGAATTGAAAACCAGGGAATTCCTAGAATAACTGAAAATTTTGGAGATGAAATAAGATGAAAACTAACCGCTTAATGATGATTCAGCTCCATACAGATTTCAAGTTCAATTGTCTCGCGAGTAACAGGTCCAGACGATAAAGGTGATCCATCCACCATTTCCATATCTATGGCCATTGATTTAGTCCTACTCCCAATGTTATTGTCAAGTGTGAATTGTAAGTTCATGAAATTCCCTCCTGCTCCAGAATCTAACATGGCAGAGCATTGAATTTTTTGGCTCCCAATTATGACCCGTATGGGAACGACAAAACACGGATTTTGGTAAGAACTTACCGGTAAAATCCTTTTCAGCGAAGGAAGGGAGGGAGACACAGGAATTCATTACTGATGGGTAGGCGGAGCCCCAGACCAGGATGTCACCTCAGATCAAAAGCGTGCTGACTGGCTGGCCCCTCCAGCTCGGGCTCCTCCTACTCAGCTCCAGTCGTACCAAAGCTTTAGGGAAGAACCAAGATCACCAGCGGAGCAACATAACCCCTTCTGAAGAAACTTCAGAGCAAAAACACAAGGATACAGGTTATGCATGCAAAGTAAGCCAAAAACCATAGAGTTCCAGGTACTAATCACTGAACCTGACTACTGCGATGAGCTGGCGATGCTGGAACAGAGCCTTAGCGCGCTGACCTCAGTCCAGATATCGCAATCAGACAAGGGTCGCACTGCATCTGAAAACATCAACACACTTCTGCCTTGGGAGGGTGCTGTGTCTCCCTCCCTTCCTTCGCTGAAAAGGATTTTACCGGTAAGTTCTTACCAAAATCCGTGTTTCAGCTGCAGAATGGAAGGGAGGGAGACACAGGAATTCATTACTGATGGGACGTCCCAAAGCAGTTCAAAAATAAGGGTGGGAAAAAACCAACAAGAGGCAGAAACCCAACAACCTTAACAACAAAGCGCAACCAGCGCTAAACACAAGTTCATCCAGAACTTTAAACTACAGCTGCCTGCAGGACCCTACGTCCGAGGGCTGCATCAGCGGAAGCACTGACGTCCACTTTATAAAACTTCGTAAACGTGTGGACAAAGCGCCAAGTTGCCGCCCGGCAGAGCTGCACTGCCGAAGCACCTTGGTGAAAAGCCCACGATGAAGCCACAGCCCTCGTGGAATGGCTTGAATCTTAATCGGGCAAGATTCACCCTGAAGACGGTAAGCTTCCAATATAGCTAACCGGATCCAACGAGCTATAGAATCCTTGGAAGCTCGTTGACCACGCCGACGACCGACTGGAACCACAAATAGGGAGTCCGTCTTACGAAAACCTTGAGTAATAGATAGATAAAACTTCAAGGCCCGCACTAAATCCAATGTGTGTAAAGCTCGCTCTTTCACATACTTCGGATCCGGGCAGAATGAAGGCAACACAATATCCTGGTTGACATGAAATTGTGACACCACTTTAGGTAAAAAATCACCCCGAGTGCGAAGCACTACACGATCCGGAAAAAACTCCAGAAAAGGAGGCGAACAAGAAAGAACTGCCAACTCAGAAACTCTCCTCAAGGAAGTGACTGCAACAAGGAAAGCCACCTTCCAAGAAAGTAAAGAAAGGCTAGCAGAAACCATAGGCTCAAAAGGTTTATGCTGAAGAGCCTCCAAAACAAGGTTGAGCCGCCAAGAAGACACGGGTGCCTTCCGCGGCGGAAACTTACGAGATATACCTCGGAAAAAGGAGAGCACGTCTCTATTCGAAGCAATGGTTCTCCGGAACAATAAGGACAGAGCAGAAATCTGACCTTTCAGGGTGCTGACTGCCAAACCCTTGTCTAGCCCATGCTGCAGAAAAGCCAACAGGTTGGGAATGGAAAATTTTCTCGGGTTCCGAGAGGACCCCAAACACCACGAAAAGAAGGTTTCCCAAATTTTGTGGTAAATCCTAGTAGTAGCCGGACTTCTTGCAGCACGAAGGGTAGCAATGACCTCAGCTGAGAAACCTCTACGGGTCAAGATTTCGGTCTCAAGAGCCACGCCGTCAAACGCAGGGACATCAAGTCCGGATGACAAACGGGCCCCTGAGTCAACCAGTCCGGTTGAAGAGGGAGTGAAAAAGGAGGTGCCGCCAACAGCGACATTATTGTCGAGAACCACACCCTTCTTGGCCAGTCTGGAGCTATCAAAATAGCTGGAATTCTCTCTAGTCTGATCCGACGCAGTACTAGAGGAAGTAAGGATATCGGCGGGAATACATAGATCAGCTTGAACTGATCCCACTGAGCCACTAGAGCATCCACCGCCACAGCCTTCGGGTCCTTGTACCTGGACATGAACGTCGGTAACTTGGCATTGGACCTGGATGCCATCAAATCCACTTGGGGGGTTCCCCAGCGAGAGCACAGTAGTGCAAAAACTTCCGGGTGGAGGCTCCATTCCCCGGGATCCATCCTTCTGCGACTGAGAAAGTCCGCTGTAATATTCTGAACCCCTGGAATGTGAATCGCCGAAATGGCTGGTACACTGGCCTCTGCCCAAATCAGAATTCGGGACACCTCTACCATGAGACTGGAACTCCTTGTCCCACCTTGGTGATTGATATACGCGACAGCCGTCGCATTGTCTGTCTGCACTCGGACTGGCAGACCGCTCAAAGGGACCGTCCAATGTTGGAGGCAAAGGAAAATCGCCCTCAATTCCAGGATGTTGATCGGAAGAACAGACTCTTCCGATGACCATACCCCCTGAATCCAGAGATTGTTCCAAACACCCCCCCAGCCCGTCAGGCTGGCATCGGTGGTTATGACTGACCACTTCGGAGGGAGGAAAGACTTCCCCAGGGAGAATGCCCCTGGACGTAACCACCATTCTAGAGAATCCCGCACCGCGCGAGAAATGGTGACGCTGCAATCCAGCGAACCTTGCGATTGATCCCAACGACTCAGAATGGGCCTATGGAGAGCTCTGGAATGAAATTGGACAAACGGAAAAAAACCTCATGGACGCCACCGTCAGACCCAGAAGGCGCATACCTTCCGAAGGGACACTGCTGTCGCAGACTTCATAGTCTGTACATGCTGGAGCAGACATGCCTGCTTGTCTGGAGGTAGGGACAACACCGCCCGTACCGTGTCGAAATGCATCCTCAAAAACAGGATTGCCTGCGACGATTCCAGAGACGACTTCTCCTTTGAAGCCACAACCGAAAAGGCCGTCCAAATAGGGACGAATCGTAAGTCCCAGTCTTTGAAGGATTGCCATGAGATTTTGGCGTCAGAATCGTTGTAAAAATTCTGGGCGTTAAGGCCAAGCCGAATGGTCGAGCCACAACCTGGGTGAGGTCTTCCGATGGGAACATGCCAAAAAGCGTCGCGAATGTCGATTGATCGTTCTGCGACAGGGCTGCCATAACTGAGCGAAGCGACTTCATGCTCGGCTCTGTCAGTCAGTCCGCCTTAGCGAATTTTTTTTTTGCCAGCTTCTGCCTTAACAGAAGTTCTGTTTCCAGGGTATGCGGAATTTCTGAGAATTCCCTTTTTTTTTTTTTTTTTTTTTAAAAAGAGAGACGACACAAACCCCCAGAGGGTTGGTCAGATCATCCCTTGAACCGAAAAAGGACTGCCGATAACTATCGGCACTAGTCCTGCCAGACGCAGAAGTCACAGCTCTGCGCTGCGGTAAAGCTGCTTCTTTTGCCTTTGCCTTGGCATCAGCTCCGTGAGGTCAGTCAAATAGCTGACCACTTTCTAAGCTAAAGATAGCAAACCCTGTTGGAAAACTGCGTTCCATCCAAGTCACAGTGCTCTTCTGACTGTAACTGCCGAGGATTGCGCCCTGGATAGCAGTGACGCATTATCCTTCAACTAGAAAAGCCCATCTACCTTGATAGAGGGAAACTTGCCACGCCGTCCTTAGACGGTCCAACCGGCTCAGGGGAACTTAACAAGTACACCTAGATCCTTAATACCGAATCTATGATCCACGGCTACACAGATGGAAATTGTTGCCATCTCCGTTCTTCTGTCCAGCGTGTCCTGCAGACTCGTCTTCCCTTTTACCAGGAAGATTTGCTAAGCTGGAATAAAGGGACATTCACTTCAGGAGAAGGGGTCCAATTAACAAATAACTCCGTAGAAAAAACGGATACAGTTTGTAAGGTCATCGCGACCCATGCGATGAAACACCCGGGCCGACTTACCAGGACGACTAGTTACCTCCTCCGGTAACTGTAACGTCCACATGGCTTCCACAGAAATTTTAGTACGGCCCTGAGAGAGGCAGGGTGTCCCTGCCGATCCTCCTTGACCGAATCGGACTTCTTCGCTAAGCGAGAAGGAAAACACCGATTTGTGTCGCTCCCTTGAGAGGATCTAGTTGACACTTCCATAACCTAAAAGGTCATCAATAGAAACCAGTGAAGGCCTCCATTTTGACACCACTGGAACCTCTGACCGTGTATGAGTCGAGGTCTGCGTGTCAGATACGCGAGGCTGATCGTAACGGATCTGGAGAGGGTCTCTGACATACCCTTGCATAGTATATGGCAGGATAAACCTGTCAGTAACCAGAGCAGTACTTAAATAAAAAACAAACGCTGAAGGGTTAAAGCTCTAAGGCGAGAGCTACCCAGCTGTCTCCCATTAAGAGTTAACCTCCTAAGAAGGGGTTAAAGTAGCTGACTCCCCACAACCTTGATAATGAAAAAGGGTGTGCGAATCTCAGGCGCCTCTTATAAGGTCGCAGCTGCAGGACAGCCTTGCCACACTAAACAGAAAACGTTCCACAAGATCGCTAAAAAATTGCGCTGTTTTTTATAACGCAATGACCGCCAAAGTTGTCAAGGAGATCGCTAATCGTCTATGCGATTGCCCAGATTGGCAGCCACCAGCGACACTAAAAATGACACACAAACGATCGCAATATTATGCGACGCCATCAGGATCGTCAGCGGAAACGTATAGTGGCAGCATTAATGTCGCAGACTCCCCACAGCCTCTTTATTAATATTAAAAGAGTGTGCGAGCCCCTTATGCGAGAACAGCCGCAGGACAGCTCAATCTGTCACTCAGAAGTGCCCCAGACGGCGCCCGCGCTGTGGAGGTGAAGGGGTTAAGCTTCTGCCCGGCGGGCTAGAAGCGACTCACCAAGCTGGTCACGTATTCTTGCCGGGAGGGGAGGAGAACGATCCGGGGAGCTTTCAGCCTGCGCGCTTTATCAGCAATGGCCGCCGCGCTCTGCCTCCGTGTGCTCCATGTAGAGGAGCCGGAAATGGAGGCTGCAGTAAAGCGCGCGCTCAGAAGCGGCGCGAAATTCAAAAAATAAAAAGAGCGCGTACTCCCCTCCTTTCCCTCGTCCTGCAGGCATCCTCCTGCGGACATAGAAAAACTAGTCACCGGCATATTTATGTACAGCGGCTGCCGCAGCAGTCGCTAAAACACTCACACACATTTTACCAAAATGTGGAGTACTCACCAGCCGAAACGCCACAGGGACCCCCAGGGGTTTCTGGCGCTATGCCCATGCTTCCCCCCAGGGCGGGAAGCGCAGTGACCCCAGTGTGTGGTTTGCGCCCCCGCCAGGGAAACTCTCCTCATCCCCCAGGGCCGGCAAGATTCTGCAGGGACCATTATGTAGTTACAGATCCGCCAAGGGAGAGGTTGGTGAAATACACTGATAAACATGTAATAGCGCTGTCACCGCAGCGCTGAAGCATACTGATATACATGTAATAGCGCTGCCATCAGACGCTAAAGCACTCACACATTAATAATAAAATTTTGTGTGGAGTACTCACCAGCCAAAGCGCCACAGGGACCCTCAGGGGTTTCTGGCGCTGTGCCCATGCTTCCCCCCAGGGCGAGGAACGCAGTGACCGCACGTGTGGTTTGCGTCCCGCCAGGGAAGCTCTCCTCATCCCCCAGGGCCGGCAAGGATTCTGCAGGGACTTTGAGTAAATACAGATCCGCCAAGGGAGAGGTTGGGGTACAGCAGCGCTGGTACCCCTGAGACCTCTAGACCAACTGGTGATCCAAGTCTCCTGTCCGAATATAAAATAATAAAATCTTCTGAGGAGCTGCATTAGCAGCGACCGTCCTCTGAGACCTCAAATCTTAGACTGGAGCTGAGTAGGAGGAGCCCGAGCTGGAGGGGCCAGCCAGTCAGCACTCTTTTGATCTGAGGTGACATCCTGGTCTGGGGCTCCGCCTACCCATCAGTAATGAATTCCTGTGTCTCCCTCCCTTCCATTCTGCAGCTGAAATGAGATGATGGTGACTGCTGTTTGCCTTTATCTTGCATTATGGAAGAGATGATTTGCAGAACTGGGTCTGGCCATTCAAAGAGGTCTAAATCACATTCAGCCCTGACATTTGTGAAGGCTATGGTCCTTTTATTAGGACAGTTGATGACAAAATGTCCAGTGCCCCCATAATATAATCATAGATTCTCTGAACGCTGCCTCTCCTTCTCTACTGCAGAGAGAGATTTACGGATTACATCGATTTTCATAGGTTCAGGAACAGTATCCTTTCCCTGTTGGTTTTCAATGCTGATTGAGTAAAGGAGTAGTTAGGGGTGATTCCAAACACTCGCAGCCTTTCCTTTCTTCATTCAGTGAGTCTCTGATCAATTCGGATGCATAGCTGAATAAAGTTCTCCAAATTATCAGGGGTCTCAACCATTGCAAGTTCATCTTTGATTAGCTCTGATAATCCACGGCGAAATTGACTTCTCTGGGTAGCCAAATTCCATGTGGTGTCTGCCACCCAGTGGCGGAATTCAGAGGTATATTCAGCTACAGAGCTCCACCCTTGACGTATGTTGTGCAATTTGGTTTCAGCTGTAGCACAAGGATTAGAGTCATCAAACACTTGGTCCTTCGCAGTGATGAATGAGACTAAGTCATTTAGGAGGTCAGAGTTCTTCTCCACATTAGGTGAGGCCCATGCAAGAGCCTCATCAGTCAGATTATAAACAGACCCCTTTTCCTGTCACTGTTAAACAGAGAAGGAAGCATCTGGAAATAAATATGGCATTCATTTAGGAATCCATGGTAGTGATAACGATCCCCACTGAACTTTGCAGGCAGCGGCATGCGTGCATTTGATTCAGGGCCAGATTTGCGCAATTCCAGAAGTTGCCTCTGCAACTCAATAATTTCCTTTTGCTGACCGAACACCTGTGTCTGCAATTTAAGACAGTTTTTCTTGGTAGGTGGTACCGGACTGATACAAGAGCGCAGGTGCCAGACAGAAACTAAAGTAAACAAAAAACAGGCAGAAGGAGGCGCAAAGACGCTGAAGGGGCTTATGGACGGCTGGGGGGGTGTATGAGTCACGGGAAGAGGGCATTCCTCGGTGACACACCTAAGGTATGGGGAACGATTTATAAAACTGAATATTTCAGCATTGCTGGGGCACAGAAGTAAAAGAGCCACCTTCACAGACTGCTGCATTAGTGCTGCTGAAGGTGGCTCTTTTACTTCAAAACGGCTGGGGGGGGTGACAAGTTCCCTTTAAAGGAATAGCAGGTGGAAGGAAGCTTAGAATCATAGAATGGTAGAGTTGGAAGGGACCTCCTGGGCCATCTGGTCCAACCCCCTGCTCAAAGCAGGATTCTCTAAATCATCCCTGACAGATGTCTATCCAGCCTCTGTTTGAAGACTTCCATTGAAGGAGAACTCACCACCTCTCGTGGCAGCCTGTTCCACTCCTTGATCACCCTAACTGTCAAAAAGTTTTTTCTAATATCTAATCTGTGTCTCCTCCCATTCAGTTTCATCCCATTGCTTCTAGTCTTTCCTTGTGCAAATGAGAATAAAGATGATCCTTCTACAATGTGACAACCCTTGAGACATTTGTAGACAGCTATTAAGTCTCCTCTCTTGAATAAAGGCAGGTAGCTCAATAATCACGCAAGGACCTGAGAGCAAGGCCAGGTTTAAATAGGGTGTGTAATCAGAATGAACCAATCTGGAACTCATGGTGGTAAACAATAGGAAACTCAGGGAGGAGACATCAGCAACAACATAGGTTCAAGTATTTGGATAAGCACGGAACTGTCCAGTGAGCTGAATAGCTCAGAAGGAAGAGCTGCCAACTGGTGCACAGCAGTTTCTAGGTTTGAATCCTGACAGCTCCTTGCCGTCATATTCCCCTCCCCCACAGCTCCTGTCATATTCCCCACGCGTACTGCTCCTCTCTGTTATATTGCCCCCCCACACACAGCTCCTATCAATAATATTCCCCACACATAGCTCCTCTCTGTCATATCCCCCCTCCCACACAGCTCCTCCACATCATATTCCACACACAAAGCTTCTCTCCATCATAGTTCCCCCACAACATGTTCTATGAAACTTAGTCTTGGCAAAATGTTAGAAATTGTTGTGAAGCTCAGGGAGATATTAATTAAATGTTATCAAAGGAGGTGTACTCATTTATACTGAGCAAAGTTTATTAACATTTGTAAAACACAGAACATAATTACAGTATTTTTTCTGCATGTCTTTTCTCATGTTTTACAAGATATGATTTGTGTATGAAAGATTTCCCACATTCTGAACATGCTTCAATGCGTGACTTCTCTCGTGGCTCACAAGACTTGATTTGTTTGTAAAGCACATTCCACATTGTAAACATGAAAATGGTTTCTCCCCTGTGTGGATTCTTTGATGTCTAACAAGATGTGATTTATCTCTAAAACATTTCCCACATTCTGAACATGAATATGGAGTCTCTCCAGTATGAATGCTTTGATGTCTACTAAGACTCCCTTTATCTCTAAATGACTTCCCACACAGTGAGCATGAATACGGCTTCTCTCCTGTGTGAGTTCTCTGATGTATAATAAGATTCCCTTTATATTTGAACGACTTCCCACATTCCGAACATGAAAATGGATTTTGTCCTGTGTGAATTCTCTCATGCACTGCAACTTGTGATTTATATAAAAAGCGTTTCCCACATTCTGAACATGAATACGGCTTCTCTCCTGTGTGAATTCTCTCATGCACAGCAACTTGTGATTTATATAAAAAACATTTCCCACATTCTGGACATGAAAATGGTTTCTCTCCTGTGTGATTTCTCTGATGTGTAATAAGACTCCCTTTTTCTGTGAAGGACTTCCCACATACTGAACATGAAAATGGCTTCTCTCCTGTGTGAATTCTCTGATGTATAATAAGATGCCCTTTATAAGTGAAGGCCTTCCCACATTCTGAACATGAAAATGGCTTTTCTCCTGTGTGAATTCTCTCATGCATAGCAAATTGTGATTTATACAAAAAACATTTCCCACATTCTAAACATGAATATGGAGTCTCTCCTGCGTGAATTTTCTGATGTTTAATAAGACTCCTTTTAGCTGTGAAGAACTTCCCACATTCTGAACATGAATATGGCTTTCCTCCTATGTGAATTCTCTGATGTGTAATAAGACTCCCTTTATCTGTGAAGGACTTCCCACATTCCAAAGATGAAAATGGCTTTTCTCCTGTGTGAATTCTCTCATGTCTAACAAATTTTGATTTCTTTGTAAAGCATTTCCCACATTCTGAACAGGAGTATGGCTTCTCTCCTTTGTGTTTTCCTTGTGTTAAAATATCTGAGCTTCTAGTAATTTGCTTGTCACACTGAAATCTTGTATCCACTTTGTCACTTGAAATTGTGGTAACAATGCGAGATTGCTCAGGAGAGGGTTCCTCATGATGAGGATTATAAGAAGGTGAAGTACTGTGAAGTCCAGGAGGTCCATGAAGGGTAATGAGGTTTTCTCCATTAGAGTGATTCCTGATATCTTCTTTTTTACAATTTAGTGATAAACCGTTATTCTCACAAGGATTTCCTATAAGGAAGAAAGATAGATTGGATGAGAATTTCTTCAACACAAAAGAGATTTCTACATTTATTTTATGGAGCTCACAATGAAAACCCTTGTGAGTAAAAGGTTCGGTAATAAGGAAGACAACTACATGCCATAACATTAACACAATGACGGGTAAAGTGAGGTACCCTTATAAACTGGTGACATTGGCACAAGTCAGGGGTGGCAGAGATTAGGCAACAAATAGACAGTTCTTAAAGGGAACCTATGATCAGGATTTACCCCCTCAATATAACACCACCGCCATTTCACTCTTGTAGTAAGCTTATCATGTCCTTAGTGTAGAAAAGTGTCCACACAATTAAAAATGGAGTTTTAATATTTCAGTATTGCATGAAAATGAGATTGACTAATCACAAAGGTGACCGTACATCCGCGAGTAGCCGAGATCCAGGCACCGTAATCATGTCCTGAGTATTAACAAGGGCATGATAGGAAACCTTAGAAGATTGCAATACCTCTGAAGGCACATTAACTCCTTAGGACCAAGCCACTTTGTAAGTTCCCTACATTAATGATCGAGCCTCATTCTTACCAGTGTCACTTTATGTGGCAATAACTCTGGGGCTTTCACATATCCCACTGATTCTGAGATTGTTTATTGGACATATTGTATTTCATGTTTGTGGTAAATTGTAGTCATCATTATTTGGTTTATTTATGAAAATATCAAGAGTATTTCGGAGTTTACAAATTTTTAATTTTTATCCCCTTAAACCATATAACTATATAATCAAAAATAAATGCACCATACAATTTGTTGTGCAATTTCTCCAGAGTATGCCAATACCCCATATGTGGGGAAAAACTACTGTATGGGAGCATGGTAGTGATGGGAAAGGAAGGAGAACCATTTGACTTTTGGAGCGCAAAATCGGAAAAAAATAGATAACGGACGCCACATCACGTTTGCAGAGCCCCTGCTGTGCCTAAGCAGTGGAAACCCCCCACAACTGACCCCATTTTGAAAACTAGACCCCTCAAGGAATATGTCTAGAGGTATGGTTTCACAAAATGTTATACATTTTTACCACTATAATGTTGTTTTAGCCCTGATTTTACATTTTCACAAGGGGAAATGGGTAAAAATGACCAAATAATTTGTTACACAATTTCTGCTGAACGTGGATATACCACATATGATGCTGGGCAGTCCTGCGTAGCCACACAGCGAGACTCAGGAGGAAAGGAGCACTATTTGACTCTTGGGGAACAAATTTTCCTAGAATACTTTACGGACTCCATATACAGAACTGCTAAGCGCTAGAAGAGCAGAATTCCCCTCAAGTAACCCCATTTTTGAAATTGCACACCTCTGGGAATTTATTCATAGGTTTGGAGATGCATTTGACTCCATGGGTGTTCTCCAGAAACAAGCAGTGGATGTTGCTAAGTGACAATACAAATATGCCATTGTAGTGCCCGTACATTGTAGTGCCCAGTACATTGTAGTGCCCGTACATTGTAGTGCCCGTACATTGTAGTGCCCAGTACCCTGTAGTGCTGAGTACATTGTAGCCCCAGTACGTTGCAGTGCCCGTACATTGTAGTGCCCAGTACATTATGCCCAGTACCCTGTAGTTACGAGTACATTGTAGCGCCCAGTACGTTGCAGTGCCCGTACATTGTAGTGCCAGTACATTATGCCCAGTACCCTGTAGTTACGAGTACATTGTAGTGCCCAGTACATTGCAGTGCCCGTACATTGTAGTGCCCAGTACATTATGTCCAGTACCCTGTAGTGCTGAGTACATTGTAGTGCCCAGTACATTGTAGTGCCCAGTACATTGTATTGCCCAGTACATAGTAGGGCCAAGTACATTATAGAGTCCAGGACATTGTAGTGCTCAGTATGTTGAAGTGCCTAGTACATTGTAGTGAACGTACATTGTAGTGCCCAGTACATAGTAGGGCCCAGTACATTATAGAGATCAGGACATAGTAGTGCCCATATATTGTAGTTCCCACTACGCTGAAGTGCCCGTACATCGCAGTGTGTGGAGAAACGGGGTCAGTGGTTGCTCTTGTCCGCTGGCCTGGCTGCCTTTAGAAAGACTGCATGGACCAGGGCTCATACCACTGAACGCCTGCTCTATCTCCACATGGGCACATACTACACAGGGTTAGGGTAAAACAGTGTGGCAATGCTTTATTGAACCACAACACCATATAGCAAACAGAACATTCCCAGCAATAACCCCCAAGATGGTGCACATTACAAGGTCTCACCCTTCCGCTGTCTCACCAAGATGTAGTAGATGAAATGTCAGAGCTCCCAGTGTCGATATTCCACCTGTGATATACACACAGAGAGGAGGTACGACAAGCGTATGGAAATAATCGAGAGCAGTCCTGTGTTCTTTCAGCCTGGTCCGATGTACCCTCAGCTGACCCTCAAGAGTGACACCAGCCAGAAGGAAAGAAGTTTCTTTTATACCCGACGCATGTGATCTATTTTTAGATTTACCCAGTGTCCTTCAGTTCATCCTCACAGCCTTCCTATCTACCTGCAAAGTCAAGAAATTGGTTGTAGAATACAATACACAATTAGCATATCAGCTCACAGTAAACACAGATAAACACACACTATGTACAAGTCACTATTAAAGGCTTACCTAGTATGTTAAATGGTATATCAGCTTGCAAGTTTGACTTCTTGACTCACCAGACATAAACACTTAAATCCACAAGCCAATATACAGAGCTAAAAAGTCAATTCTTGTGGGTTTACAAAAACATGGTTGTCTGGGAAATTAAGATACAATCTGGTTTCTTAACACAGTGCCCAGTACATTGTAGTGTCCAGTACATTATAGTGCCCAGTACATAGTAGGGCTCAATACATTATAGAGTCCAGGACATTGTAGTACCCATATATTGTAGTGCCCAGTACATTGAAGTGCCTGTACATTGCAGTTCCCAGTACACTGTAGAGCACGTACATTGTAGTGTCCAGTACATTTTATTGCCCAGTACATAGTAGGGCCCAGTACATTATAGAGTCCAGGACATTGTAGTGCCCATATATTGTAGTGCCGAGTACGTTGAAGTGCCCGGTACATTGCAATGCCCAGTACACTGTAGTGCCCAGTTCGTTGTAGTGCCCAGTACACTGCGGTGACCGTACATTGCAGTGCCCAGTACATTGTAGGGTCCAGTAAATTATAGAGTCCAGTACATTGTAGTACCCATATATTGTAGTGCCCAGTACATTGTTGTGCCAGTCATTCCAGTAGATTGTAGTGCCCATATAATATAGTGCCCATACATTGTAGTGCCCATATATTGTAATGCCCAGTACATTTTGCCCAATAGACTATAGAGCCCAGTATTTTGTAGTGCTCGTACATTGTAGCATCCAGGATATTGTAGTGTCAGTACCTTGTAGTGCCTGTAAATTGTAGTGCCCATACATTATGTCCAGCTTGTGCTTCTGGAGACGCCCATCCTGTAAATTAAGCGGCCTCTACTTGCTACAGAAATGCCAAACATATGGACGCTAACTGCGGTTTACGCACAATGTGGGGCTCGGGAGGAGGGGATATTTGGATTCGGGAGTGCAGATTTTGACGGACTTCTTTTGGTGGGAGCCATGAAGCTCTTCCAGATCCTTTGTGCTACCAGTAATGCGGAATCCTCTATATTTAAGCTAACAGATGACAGACCTGATTGGGGACTTGCTTTTTTTATGAATTGAGGTGAAACTTTTATTGGGAATATGTTACAAAACATTTTGATTCGAATTTATTCTGTGCCCTACGCTGAGCACTTACATCGGGGTTTCCATCTAAATATACAAAATACGTGATCCAGATGAAACCTCGAGGATCAAATCACTAATGAAGCAGAAGTTACTGTCTAGCCTTTGTTCAGCGTTGTCCGTCTTTTCAAAGATGCACAAAACTGTGGCCGACAGTACTTTTATGCATGCTTGACACCGCCGTATCACCGGTTCTATGGCGTCCACAGTATGTCCATCTGCCTTATTATAGGGAATCTTCTGCCAAAAGTTATGTCTGAATCACAAGCTCAGTCATTTATATGGCAGCACAGGGCTTGTGGAAGAAAAATATGGACGGAAAGGATGGAAGGAATATTAACAAAGGTAAAGGAAAACTAAACCTGTGCTTCCTAAACAATTAAGAAGAGGGGTGAAGGCGGCCCGGTTATTCATCAGTGCACCGCCGGACTCTACAGGAGCAGCCGCGCCATCACCGGATGCTTCTGCTGTGATGTGGACAGAGGATAAAGCTTCACTGCACCGTAGATTCCACACTATATCACACACCGGTCATCATCATCACACGCCGGTCATCATCATCACACGCCGGTCATCATCATCACACGCCGGTCATCATCATCACACGCCGGTCATCCTCAGTCATTATCATCACAAGTCGGTCATCATCATCACACGCTGCTCATCATCATCATCGCACGCCAGTCATCATAATCATCATCATCACACGCCGGATCACGATCATCATCACACGCTGGTCATCATCATCACACGCCGGTCATCCTCAGTTATCATCATCACACGCTGCTCATCATCATCATCGCACACCAGTCATCATCATCATAATCATCATCATCATGCGCCGGTCATTATCACATACCTGTGAAAACATCTCCCGAAATCTCCTCCTTCACGTCACTCACACACGGCAGATCCCCCCTCGTCATCGCTTCTTCTTCTATCTCTTCCTTCACTTTATTCTTAGTCGGATCTTCCTCCTGATTTATCAGATGTCACAATCAGCACAATACAAGAAACCACCAAAATCTGTGACATCTACGACCTCGATCAAAAATGTCCCCCCATATACAGATCCGGTACAGGGCTCAGCGCCGTCTACCTGATGATCCTCCGGGATGTTGTGATTCTCCTCTGGACAGTCCTGGGGACACAGAGGACGGGGACATCTCTCTGGTGGATTTCTCATCCTGGATCCATCTGTAGGAAACACACAGTGACGGAATAGATTGTGTCATGTGATGTGATAAGGTGATGGGAGTAGTAGTAGGTGACGACAGAGCAGACATGACCGTCTCCCCTCCTCACCCTGCTGATCGGCCCATATTGCGATCGCCTCTTGTGCTCCATGTATAACCTCAACCTTAATATCAATCAGATCTTCACCCTAAAAAGAAAAATGTAAGATGAGCTCAGGTCCCATCACTTTATGGTCAGATGTTGTGGGGGATTAGTGTCATCTACCTGATGATCCTCCGGGATGTTGTGATTCTCCCCTGGATAGTCCTGGGGACACAGAGGACGGGGACATCTCTCTGGTGGATTTCTCCTCCTGGATCCATCTGTGGAGACACAGACTGAATACATGACCTGCCGTGTATCTGTCTATATATGAGACACGTCTCTCAGAACCAGAAATTCTAGGTTTATATATCAGGGACTAAATTACATTGTTGTGGTCCTCACCACCGGTACCGACGTCCCAGCACATTGTGGGCCCCAAGTATGAAGTGATAATCAGTGAGGCCAAAGCCTAATGCTCTCTGCTCTGCACCAGGAGGATGAGGACCCTGAGGAGAGGGACAGAGAAGACCCTCGTCAGTCAGATGGAGGAGCTGTACTAAGAAACACAACTTCTCCAAGTTTCCCTCCACCAGGGATGGAACCACAGAGGAGCTGGAGAAAGCTCCACATTTCTATCCAGCGGTTTCTTCTCTCCTCATTCACATTATGGAGATTTGGGGAAGGATGGTGACCATTTACCAGTGATTGTTGAGAGCTAATGATGTCACCATGAGGACACGGCCTCCCTCCTGGACAGGATCCTCCGGGATCACTAAGAGGAGAGAACCTGCCGTCCTCCTATTAGAAGAGGAGTTACTGCGTTTTTATTCTTTTTTAAAGAGAGAACCCTCACCATCTGCCTCAATATAAACAGTAAAATAGGCAGCAAGTGCCCGTGATGGGGTTGTGGGGAGAGCCTGGTACGCAGCGGTTAGTGCCTATCAATGTGTAGAAAGGACAACTAGGAAGAAGGCACCGGGGTCATGGGCGCTTACTGATGTACGCGGGGAGCCAAGGAGAGATTGTCTGGTCAGATTCCACAGAAAAGCCCCATAATACATATTCTACTGAACGAACAACCCTTTACGGGAGACTTACACTGATTATTACCATCATTGTGCGGCCCGATGTCCCTGCAGGGCCAACACATGTGTCACCATCCCACTTATATCGTTCTGCTCAGACCCCATGAAGAGGAAGAGCGGACCCCCTGACATTTTACTATCATTGAGCCCTTGAGGCTACAACACCCCGTCCCTGCATTCTGACGTCATGTGATAAGGGTCTTTAACCCCTTCCTGATATCTGGTGTTCATGCATGGAGGATGCCAGGTGAGGGTCTGTTAAACTAGCTCTGATTGCTGCCATTTAACCACTGCACTGCTGCTGACAGCCTGACAGTGAAATTTAAAGGGAACCTGTCATGTATAATAATGCTAATAACCTGCAGACATGGGGTTAAATCTGCAGGATAAAAACATTTTGAACCTGCCCGGTGTCAGCACTGAAAGGAAATTAACTTTAGTCCCACTCGGCAGTGTTCGGCTTCCAGTTATAGAGTTTCGGCCGGAGCAGCTACAGTCGACACTCGGTGTATAGAGAGAGACAGCTTTTACCGCGCCCCCCGGCAGTGACTGACAGCCAGCTCAGCATTAGAGCCGGCTCTGACCACCTGTGGCCTCCAGAAGACCCCTGTCTCTGCCACCAAGGTTTTCCTATGAAAACCGGTATGAATAGGATCTCAGGTTAAAGTCCCCATTAGTTTTCCTTTGTCTCCAAAAATGAGAATAAAAAGAATAAAAAAATAAATGTATCAACAAACATATTTGTCATTGTCACATGAGGACTTTATCCCACACGGTAAACACATCACAAACACCTCCCCAAAAATGCAATAAAAACACAACGAGCAAAAAGGTCCAGGTGCCCAGAATGATGATACCAAAAGGTCAGCGCGCCACTCAAGAAGAGAAGCCGTCACACAGCTCCGATAACGGGAGATAAAGTGATCGGTCTCAGGGAAAGGGCTGATATTATAATCCAGAAAATCTATAAAAAAAAAAATACACAAGATTGGTGTCACCATAACTGACCTGGAAAATCTCAGAGAGGTCGTTCTTACCACCCTATAAATGCCGAGAAACAAAATCCAAAAATAAATGTGGAAATGAATTTTTTTTATTAACCGTTTCACCTCATCTGGAATTTTTTTTATCCTGTTTTTCAGCACGTTATACGATAAAATGAAAAATTCATGATGCATAAAAAGCACAAGATCTGAAACGTCTGTGGATGGAAAATAAAAATGTTATGTCTAATGGAAGAAGGGGAGGAAAAAAATGCAAAAATGGAAATTTGCCCCATCAGGATGAGGTTGAAAGGTTGATATTGACTCCTAGGATTACTGTCTACTATAGGTGGCGCTAGAGACCCTCATCTGCATCTGGGAGGAAATTTGCATGTTATTTCCCATGGGGCATTGCATAGCCTATAACTTTCTGTACTCTCCTCAAGGAGAAACATTACCCCCTAGAGAGAGGAATGCGTGGTGATCCGACCTCCAGTATTATTCAGCACCGTTGATTCCATGGTGCTGTACATGAAGGGGTTACATACAAATTACAGATATCACTAACAATACCAGACTGATACAGAGGGGAGAGGACCTGGCCCTTTACAGGATGGTGGGGAAGGAGACAGTAGGTTGGGGGTGGCAGCAGCTCCGGTGTTGGGGAGGTGGTAGCAGTGTCGGACTGTGGTGCTAAGCACCCACCAGTAATCAACCCCAGAGCCCCTCTTTTCAGCTACATGTAAATGTGACATTATCATCAATCACAAATGTACATAACAATGATCTGGATAAACTGATAAATGAATAAGATGATGCCTCTGTCTGTACATAGTGATTCAAATATATTGTACCAAGTACTGCTCATATAAGAGGGTGGTGGCTCACTCTTGCACAGGGGCCCACCGGAGGATTCTCCTGTTTTCCTGTGGGCCAGTCCAAGCCTGGGGGGTAGCTCCTGTAATGGTGATGAGGCAGCGGGGTCATTGCTTTCTTGAAGAGATGGGTTTTCAGGTTCTGTCTGAAGGATCCGAATGTGGTTGATAGTCGGACGTGTTGGGGCACAGAATTCCAGAGGATGGGGGATATTCGGGAGAAGTCTTGGAGTCAACTGGGTGAGGAGGGAATAAGTGTGGAGGAGAGAAGGAGGTTTTGGGAGGACTGGAGATTACGTGAGGGAAGGTATCAAGAGATTAGTTCAGAGATATATGGAGGAGACAGGTTATAGATGGCC
Source organism: Oophaga sylvatica (assembly GCA_033576555.1). NCBI lineage: Eukaryota > Metazoa > Chordata > Amphibia > Anura > Dendrobatidae > Oophaga > Oophaga sylvatica. Next base: position 62,850 of record JARQOD010003028.1, read on the forward strand.
TTGTAGGTCAGTGTTAGTAATATGAACTGGATATGCTGAGGGAATGAGAGCCAGTGAAGAGATTTGCAGAGGGGAGATGCGGAGGAGTAGCGAGAAGAGAGATGAAGTTGGAAAGTTCTGTGCTTCTACGCCTACCGAGTGAGTGGTGAATAGACGCAGGGGCCGGGGAACGGCTGAAAAGCCTCCATGTCAGACTCTGACGGGTGATTGGCTCCACCACGTTCCATCTTTATGTCAGGACAGCGACTCGTGTTTCAAGGTCTGAGGGACGGTCCGGTGCCGATATTTATCCAGGACTTTGTGCACATGTAAGGAGGTCAAGGGTAAATGTTTCATCCCCTTTAATTGTGTTAATATGTGTAAATGTATGTATTTCATGTAGTGTATGATGTCAGGTTTTCAGTGTTATGTAGGAGTAAGGGAAGTGTAGATATAGGTAGGTAGTGCATCCTTGGGGTCACTAGAGGAGGGCACTAGTAGGGTAGTGTAAATATGTGGGTTTTAGATATAGTTTGCGAGGGATCACTAATGGGGGAAAGTTCGAGATCCATTTAGAACGTTAGAAAAATATGTCAATGCAGTATTTGTTTTGGACACTAGAGGGAGGCATTGAGCACATCCAGTCCAATAGGGACAATAGGTTATGGACTTGTTGCTAGGGAAAGACTGCCTCCAAGCGTGAGTCAGTCGGGGATGGACCTTGCTAGTGTGAGGACGTCCACGTTCCTGGGCCCTGAGCATAGGGTAGGAAAAACAGGGGACCAGCAACCCCTGAAGAAGCCGGTGAAGGATTCACCGTGGAAGCGTAAGCCCAAAACAGAGTGGGTTTACGTAGCAGTAGTCCAGTGGAAGAACCACTGTGGGAACGCTCAGCAGAAGAGGTCGTGCGAGAGCGTAGTAGCGAGTGAGCCACCAGAAGTATCTGGGCAGGATAACCAGAGAGGGGTGGACGACCTAGTAGATGTGTATTCCTAGACTGGATTGAAGCGTCTCCAGGGGAAGAGATCGAAGAGCCGTTTTCACCGGGCTCCTCGTCCCGTCAATATTTTGTGGTCCATTCTGGTGTAGCAGAGGAGAAGAAGCGGACTTGTGAAGAATATATTGCTGGTATCGTATAAGACGTGCTAATGGTGTCTTGGATGTGCTGTGTCCGGAGGAAAATAAAGCAGAACTGTTTGACATGATTCTGGACTCTGATTGTTCCATAAGGTCTGTTACGGGAGAAGAACACCCAGGAGAATAGAGGTAACAGGGGTAAAGAATGCAGCAGCTTCCAGTAAGTGAACCCCTCGGCCAACCCTTTACAAGTGGCGTAGTCGGCAGGATCTCGCTGCCCCATCTGGAAGTGACACCATGGCAATGATGACGTAAACGCTATTACCCTGTTCTGCAGATTGAAGAATGCTCTGAAAAATGCCGTAACATGGATGTGACTAAAGTACAGGACTTGACTAAAGATAAGCTGAAGGAAGATTTACAGATCCCAAGATGGCATCTGACAAGATGGAGAATATTGGCGCCAAAAAGAACTGTCCTTGTCAACAAGCTGCACTTCGTGGACATGACAGCGTCTCAGTGGCACCAGGAGTGAACTGTCAACCATGTCTGGACCGCCCCTGCGGAAAATGGGTGGAGAGGCCCACGAGAACCCCACCCTGGAACGGGAGCGGCCCTGGAGATGGCCCTGAGTGTCATGGCCCGACGTCATCTGGATCCGAGATACAGCCGCGATGCCACGGAGGCTGAGTCGACCGCCTGGAGTGGCAGTGGAGAAGTGCTGCGGAGAGAGTCCGGCCCAGCGGTCTTTGGAGTGAGCTCTCGGACGAGCAGATGGCGGTGCGACTGGGAATCATGCGCCTGCGTCCGCGGAGCGCAGGGCCCCACCCCTTCCTGCAGAGCCTTCGTGCCCACGGTCCCCGTCCAGTCAGGCCCGGAGCTCGTAGTGTCCGAAGTCCCCGTGCAGAAGATGGAGGGAGCTGGAGCGGTCGTAGCCTCGGGCCCAGAAACCTTGGCGGCGGCCGTCCAACGCTACGTCGCTGAGGTATGAGAGATGGATCGGAGGGGAGGCGAGGGAGCAGCACAGCCTGCCTCCCCTATGAACCCGGAGGGTGACTCGCGTCCCTCACGGTCTGGTACCCCAGTGTCCCCGGCGATCCGGCTGCGATTGCACTGGAACTCAGAGGCTTTTGGGTCCGCGTCGTCCCGGCTACGTAGAAGGGAGCTCTGCGGAGGAGCGGGGCGGCCTGAGGACCACAGCCAAGTTACGGAGCGGGGAGCATCCTGTGAAGACATTGGTCCCGAGCTGGAGGAGCTGTATCCTCGAGGGGATGCCGACTGAACGTTCTAGGCGCAGGTAGCCATAGTGCTCATTGCACATTGTTACTTTGCTGGAAGAGACTGTTCTGCGTCTCCAGCGGGCCTGAGGACCCATGGACACTGCGCCCTGATTCAGGGAAGTTGAAGTCGTTTTTTGGGGGGGCTTTTGTTTTTAACCCTGCTTCCCACAAAGGAAGGGGGAGGACAGGACATTTTATTTTCTATTTTTATTACAAGTTATCTACCTCATTAAAAGTTTTTAATGTTTAATATGTGTCAGTAAATATGTATATTCATATGATAGTGCCCCTATTGCCGAGACGGCAATAGTTAAAGGAAGGGGGAATGTAAGGAGGTCAAGGGTATTAACCCTTTAAATGTTTCATCCTCTTTAATTGTGTTAATATGTGTAAATGTATGCATTTCATGTAGTGTATGATGTCAGGTTTTCAGTGTTATGTAGGAGTAAGTGTAGCTATAGGTAGGTGCATCCTTGGGGTCACTAGAGGAGGGCACTAGTAGGGTAGTGTAAATATGTGGGTTTTAGATATAGTTTGCGAGGGATCACTTATGGGGGCACGTTAGAGATCCAGTTAGAACATTAGAAAAATATGTCAATGCAGTATTTGGTTTGGACACTAGAGCGGGCATTGAGCACATCCAGTCCAATAGGGACAATAGGTTAGGGACTTGTTGCTAAGGAAAGATTGCCTTCAAGCGGGAATCTGTCAAGAAGACTTCCTCCAAGCGGGAGTCAGTCGGGGATGGACCTTGCTAGTGTGAGGACGTCCACGTTCCTGGGCCCTGAGCATAGGGTAGGAAAAAGAGGGGACCAGCAACCCCTCAAGAAGCTGGTGAAGGATTCACCGTAGAAGCGTGAGCCCAAAAGAGAGTGGGTTTACGTAGCAGTAGTCCAGTGGAAGAACCACTGTGGGAACGCTCAGCAGAAGAGGTCATGCGAGAGCATAGTAGCGAGTGGGCCACCAGAAGTATCCGGGCAGGATAACCAGAGAGGGGTGGACGACCTAGTAGATGCGTACAACTTACATATCTTACAAATTACAACACATATTCACCATATTCATTTGTATAATTTATATCCTGGCTGCCGCATTCACTCACATCCACTGCCCTTGCATTACCCCTTTACACTCCATCCATATTGCCCCCTCTATCCTTTCCTCTCCGATGTATAGCACTCATGCTCTTTTCACACTGCTAAACAGCACAAATCCACTCAGTCCCACAATCCAACACACCAGACACTCTCACAAATCACTTAACCATCTGCTCACTCTTTCTATTCTCCTTCTTTTAGTCGCAGGAGATATCGCTCCAAACCCCGGCCCCCCATGTTATACCAAGTCAAACCTTCCAACTGCTACACTCAGAAACCCCTCTAATCTTAATATTCCCTGCATGCCTTCTGTCTCTTTTAATTGTGCCCTTTGGAATTCCTTTCAAATTCTCTTAACCTTCTGGCTCTTAATGAAACCTGGATCCAGCAGTCAGAAACCACCGCTGCTGCTGCTCTCTGGACTACACTTTTCTCATACCCCAAGATCGGACAACAGAGCAGGTGGAGGCGTTGGTCTGCTCTTATCACCCAAATGTACTTTTTAGGTTACTCCTCAAGTACCCTCACTTGTCTTCCCTTCTTCTGAGGTCCATGCTGTCAGACTCTACATCCCCTTCTCCATGCGAGTGGCGGTGGTGTATCGTCCTCCCAGCCCTTGTCATCAGTTCCTGGATCAATTTGCCACCTGGCTTCCATATTTTCTCTCCTGTGACATCCCCACCCTCATCATGGCTGATTTCAATATCCCCATTGCTCTTCCCCTCTCCCCATCTGCTTCTCACCTTTTATCTCTAACCTCCTCTTTCTGCCTCTTGCAGCATACTAACTCCCCCACGCACGAAGACGGAAACTCCCTCGACTTGGTTTTCTCCCGGCTTTGCTCAGTGGATGATTTCACAAACTCCCCTCTCCTGCTCTCTGACCACAACCTTCTTTCATTCTCTATCAAGAACTGCCATCCCGCTCAGGTCACCCCAACTTTCCACACATGTAGAAACATACAAGCCATTAACACCCAGAAATTTCTGAAGAACTTGCAGTCATCGTTGGCCCCTATCTCCTCTCTCTCATGTCCAGATTCTGCACTGAAGCATTACAACGAAATCCTGCAAAGTGCCCTGCATGAAATTGCACCACCTATACATAGAACAATACGACACAGACAGCGACAACCGTGGCACACGCTGCAAACACGTTTCCTGCAGCGGTGCTCCTGGTGCGCCGAACGACTGTGGAGAAAATCGAATCTACCCGAAGATTTCATACATTACAAGTTTATGCTTAAAACATACAACTCTGCCCTTCACCTCTCAAAACAAACCTATTTCAACACCCTCATCACCTCACTATCCAATAACCCCAAACGTCTCTTTGACACTTTTCATTCCCTACTGAACCCAAAAGTGCAGGCTCCAACCATGGATCTCCACACTGATGATATGGCCAATTATTTCAAAGAAAAAACTGACCACATCCGACAGGAAATTATCTCCCAATCCCCTCATACCATGCACTGTCCTCCCTCCCCCACTGCATCCAGCTCACTCTCTGATTTTGAACCAGTCACAGAAGGAGAAGTAATCAGGCTCCTTGCATCTTCTCGCCCTACCACTTGCATCAGTGACCCCATTCCCTCACATCTCCTCCAGTCCCTTTACCCTGCTGTCACCTCTCACCTAACAAAAATATTCAACCTCTCTCTCTCTCTTCCGGTATCTTTCCCTCCTCATTTAAACATGCCATCATACATCCATTACTTAAAAAAACATCCCTGGACCAAAACTGTGCCGCTAACTATAGACCTGTCTCTAATCTTCCCTTCACCTCTAAACTCCTGGAATGCCTGGTCCACACCCGTCTTATTCGCTATCTCTCAGATAACTCTCTTCTCAACCCTCTTCAATCTGGTTTCCGCTCGTTACACTCTACTGAAACTGCCCTCACTAAAGTCTCTAATGATCTACTAACTGGTAAATCTAATGGTCACTACTCCATACTAATTCTTTTGGATCTCTCTGCAGCATTCGACACTGTGGACCATCAGATCCTCCTCACTATGCTCCGCTCCATCGGCCTCAAGGACACCGTTCTCTCCTGGTTCTCCTCCTATCTCTCTGACCGTTCCTTCACTGTATCTTTTGCTGGTTCCTCCTCCTCTCATCTTCCCCTTACTGTTGGGGTTCCTCAAGGATCAGTCCTAGGCCCCCTCCTCTTCTCTTTGTATATCACCCCTATTGGACAAACAATCAGTAGATTTGGTTTCCAGTACCATCTCTATGCTGATGACACCCAATTATACACTTCTTCACCCATTATCACGCCTGCCTTTTTAGAAAAGACCAGTGATTGTCTTACCCCTGTCTCTAACATCATGTCATCCCTCTATCTCAAACTGAACCTGTCAAAAATGGAACTTCTCGTGTTTCCTCCCTCTACTAACCTACCTTTGCCTGACATTGCCATCTCCGTGTGTGGTTCCACCATTTCTCCCCAGAAAACATGCCCGATGTCTTGTGGTCATACTAGATTCCAAGCTTTCATTCACCCCCCATATCTGATCACGGTCTCGCTCTTGTATTCTCCACCTCAAAAACATTTCCAGAATTCGACCTTTTCTTACTTTGGACTCTGCAAAAACTCTTACTGTTTCTGTTATTCATTCTCGTCTGGACTATTGTAACTCTCTACTAATCGGTCTCCCTCTTACCAAACTCTCCCCTCTACAATCTGTCCTGAATGCTGCAGCCAGGATCATATTCCTCACCAATCGTTATACCGATGCCTCTACCTTGTGCCAGCCATTACACTGGTTACCCATCCACTCCAGAATACAGTACAAACTTATTACCCTCACCCACAAAGCACTCCATGGCTCAGCACCACCCTACATCTCCTTCCTCATCTCAGTCTACCATCCTACCCGTGCCCTCCGTTCTGCTAATGACCTGAGGTTAGCATCCTCAATAATCAGAACCTCCCACTCCCGTCTCCAAGACTTTTCACGTGCTGAACCAATTCTTTGGAATGCACTACCCAGGTTAATACGATTAATCCCCACAGTTTTAAGCGTGCCCTAAAACGCATTTGTTTAGACTGGCATACCGCCTTACCCATTCAAAAAATTTTCTACCATAATCAAGGAACCTCGTATTATGTTCTCACCCGCTTTATGCATTTAATAGTCCTCTGTGTCTGTACTGTTACATACTTTAGCTGTTAACTGGTTCATGCAGAATTACATGAACACCCGATTCTTACACTATGGCTGGTCCGAGCAATGAAAGCAATTGTTACCATCTACCTTCCATGTCTCCCCTTTTCCTCATAGATTGTAGCTGGGAGCAGCAGGGCCCTCATTCCTCTTGGTATCTACTCTGATCTGTGTTTATTGTTATGTTGTAATATCTATTGTCTGTACAAGTCTCCTCTATAATGTACAGTGCTGCGGAA
>JARQOD010003029.1:0-35388 GCA_033576555.1 Oophaga sylvatica
CTTTCTATGTTCTTTGGGGATCTGCTCCGGGGCAGATAGCTTTCCTCATTCTATCTTTAGGTGTAGTTAGTTTCTCAGGCTGTGACGAGCCGTCTAGGACCAACGTAGGAACGCTCCACGGCTGCCTCTAGTTGTGGTGGTTAGTCAGGGTACTGCAATCTCATAGTTTCCAACTGCTCTGGTGTATTTCCTTTTTTTGCCTGCTCTCCTCAGCTACCAAATCATAACAGTATCACCGGCCTAAACTGAAAATTATATGGTACTCACAGAAGGGAAAAATATTGTGGAAAGAAAAAAGTTGTCAGAGTTGTCAGAGATTTTTTTCTGTTTGTTGCATTTTTTTTTTCCCTCTGTATCTCTGGGTGCTGAGGAGGATTTTTTTTTCTCTCTCTCTCAATGGAGTTTGCACAGTTGTCTGGCCGTGTGGATCAGCTTGCCACTGAAGTTCGGAGTATTGCTACCTATCTTGCTAGGTTGCCTGTTGCGGAACCTAGGATCCCCATGCCAGATTTGTTTTTAGGGGATCGAGCTAAGTTTCTGAATTTCAAAAATAACTGTAAATTGTTTTTTGCCTTAAAATCTAAGTCCTCAGGGAACGCAGCGCAGCAGGTTCAAATTATCATCTCTCTCCTGCGTGGCGATCCTCAGGATTGGGCTTTTTCCCTGACACCTGGGGATCCTGTTTTGAGTGATGTTGATGCATTTTTTCAGGCTTTGGGGTTATTGTACGATGAGCCTAATGTCACTGATCAAGCTGAAAAAACTTTGTTGGCATTAAGTCAGGGGCTTGAGGACGCTGAGTTATACTGTCAGAGATTCCGTAGTGGGCAGTCCTGACCAAATGGAATGACAACGCTTTGGCAGCTCTTTTTCGGAAGGGACTGTCAGATAATATAAAGGATGTTATGGTGGGATTCCCTGTTCCCTCTGGTCTCAATGATTCTATGTCATTAGCGATTCAAATTGACAGACGTTTGCGTGAGCGGAAAGGTATGAGTGGAATAATGTTGCCTTGTGAACCTGCTTCTGAATCCATGCAGTGTGATAGAGTGGTTTCTGGGGCACAGCGTCATGAATTTCGAAAGCGCAATGGGTTATGTTTCTACTTGGTGATGCCTCTCATGCTATTTCAGTCTGCCCTAAGCGGGGAAGACGTTTTGCACGTTTAGTTGTCTTGGGTAGTGTTCAGACTAAGTTTTTATTAACTGTTACCCTGATATGCTCTCTGTCCTCATTTTCTGCTCAGGCTTTTGTTGATTCTGGAGCAGCTATTAACCTGATGGATTTTGATTTTGCTAAACGTTGTGGGTTTCCCTTGATACCCCTACGGAAGTCTATTCCCCTACTGGGGATCGATTCTACCCCTTTGGCTGAGAATAAACCTCAGTTCTCTACTCAGGTGATAATGAGGGTAGAACGTGATCATCAGGAGAGTTGCAAATTTTTGGTTCTGTATAATCTGCATGACATTATCGTACTGGGTTTCCCTTGGTTACAGTCTCATAATCCTGTTTTGGATTGGAAATCTGTGTCTGTTACCAGTTGGGGCTGCCAATGTGTTAATACCAACACTCCTGTTTTTTCTGCCTACCCCCAGGCTCAGGATGTTCCTGACTTTTTGATTGATTTTTCTGATGTGTTTAGCGAAAGTAAATCTGCATCCTTACCTCCCCATAGGAGCTATGACTGCGCTATTGAATTAGTGCCTGGTAGTAAATTCCCTAAAGGTCGCCTTTTTAACTTGTCTGTACCTGAACATGACGCTATGCGGTCTTATATCAAGGAGTCATTGGAGAAGGGTCATATCAGACCATCCTCTTCACCCTTGGGTGCCGGTTTTTTCTTTGTGGCCAAAAAGGATGGTTCATTAAGGCCGTGTATTGATTATCGTCTCTTGAACAATATTACTGTGAAATATCAATATCCGTTACCCTTGATCTCTGATCTGTTTTCCAGGGTGAAAAACGCTACTTGGTTTACCAAGCTTGACCTCAGGGGGGCATATAACCTTATTCGCATTAAGCACGGGGATGAATGGAAGACGGCATTTAATACCCCTGAAGGGCATTTTGAGTACCTTGTGATGCCCTTTGGGCTCACAAATGCTCCTTCTGTCTTCCAGTCCTTCATGAATGACATTTTCAGGGATTTTGTGGATACATTTCTGATTGTTTATTTGGATGATATCTTGATTTTTTCCAATGACTGGGACTCTCATGTAAAACATGTTCGGACTGTGTTCCAGATTTTGAGAGAGAATGCTCTGTATGTGAAGGGATCAAAGTGTCTTTTTGGCGTTCAGAGGATCTCATTTCTGGGATTCATTTTGTCCCCATCTGTTATTGAAATGGACCCGGTCAAAGTTCAGGCCATCTGTGATTGGGTCCAACCTACTTCATTAAAGGCTCTTCAAAGATTCTTGGGTTTTGCCAATTTTTATCGTAAATTTATTGGTAATTTCTCTGTTATTGTTAAACCATTAACTGATTTGACCAAGAAGGGTTCTGATGTGATGAATTGGCCTCCTGAGGCAGTCTCTGCGTTTCAGGAACTTAAGCAGAGATTCACTTCTGCTCCTGTTCTGCGGCAGCCTGATGTTTCTCTACCATTTCAGGTGGAGGTGGATGCCTCTGAAATTGGGGCAGGTGCCGTTTTGTCCCAAAGAGATCCAGAGACCTCTAAAAGTAACCCTTGTGCCTTTTTCTCTCGAAATTTTTCTCCCACTGAACGTAATTATGACGTGGGTAATCAGGAGTTATTAGCCATGAAGTGGGCTTTTGAAGAGTGGAGACATTGGCTGGAGGGAGCCAAACATCAGGTGGTGGTCCTTACGGACCATAAGAATCTAGTTTATCTGGAACCTGCCAAGCGACTTAATCCTAGACAGGCCAGGTGGGCCTTGTTTTTCACACGTTTTAATTTTGTGGTTTCATTTCTTCCTGGCACTAAAAATGTTAAGGCGGATGCCCTCTCGAGGAGTTTCCTGGCGGACTCTCCTGAGTTATCTGATCCTTCTGTTATTTTGAAAGATGGTGTAGTTCTTTCCGCCATCTCACCCAATTTGAGACTGGCTCTGGAGGGGTGTCAGGAGGATAAGCCAGAGCGCTGCCCTGTTGGGAAATTGTTTGTCCCGGACCAGTGGAAAAAGAGTGTAATGTCTGAGATTCATTGTTCCGCGTTGGCCGGTCATCCCGGAATTTTTGGTACCAGAGACTTGGTTAGTCGGTCCTTTTGGTGGTCTACCTTGTCTCGTGATGTCAGGGAGTTTGTGCAGTCCTGCGGGACCTGCTCTCGCTCCCCAAGCCTTGCTCTCGTTCTAGTGGTTTGTTGATGCCATTGCCTGTGCCCAAGAGACCATGGACCCATATCTCTATGGATTTCATTTCCGACCTCCCTGTTTCTCAGAGAATGACCGTCATCTGGGTGATTTGCGATAGGTTTTCCAAGATGATACATCTTGTGCCATTACCTAAGTTGCCTTCCTCCTCTGAATTGGTGCCTTTGTTCCTTCAGCACGTGGTTCGTTTACACGGCATTCCTGAGAACATTGTGTCTGACAGAGGAGTCCAGTTTGTTTCCAGATTTTGGAGGACCTTTTGTTCTAAAATTGGTGTTCAATTGTCTTTCTCCTCGGCGTTTCATCCTCAGACCAATGGTCAAACTGAGAGAACAAACCAGACATTGGAGACTTATCTAAGATGCTTTGTGTCTGCTGATCAGGATGACTGGGTCTCTTTTTGCCTTTGGCTGAGTTTGCTCTTAATAATAGGGCTAGCTCTGCCACTTTGATGTCTCCATTTTTCTGTAATTCTGGGTTTCACCCTCGATTTTCTTCAGGACAGACGGAGGCTTCTGTCTGTCCAGGTGTTGACTCTGTTGTGGAGCGTATGCAACAGATTTGGGACCAGGTAGTGGAGAGGTTGTCCCTCTCTCAGGAGAGGGCCCATCGGTTTGCTAACCGGCATAGGACTGATGGTCCTCGGTTTAAAGTGGGGGACTTGGTCTAGTTGTCCTCAAGAAATATTCCTATGAGAGTGGCATCTCCTAAATTTAAGCCTAGGTTCATTGGACCTTATAAGATCATGGAGATTCTTAATCCTGTTTCTTTTCGTTTGCTTCTTCCAGGGACATTTAAGATCCATAACGTGTTTCACAAGTCCTTGTTGAAGAGGTTTGTTGAGCCAGTGGTTCCTACTACTGTGCCTCCTGACCCTGTTTTGGTTGAGGGCAATCTGGAGTATGTGGTTGAGAAAATATTGAATTCTCGTTTTTCTAGACGGAAACTCCAGTATTTGGTTAAATGGAGAGGTTATGGTCAGGAAGACAATTCTTGGGTGTTTGCTTCGGACATCCATGCTAGGAGACTCATCCGTGCTTATCATAGAACTCATCCTGACCGACCTGGTTGCTCAAATGAGGGTTCGGTGACCCCTCCTCAAGGGGGGGGTACTGTTGTGAATAGGCTGGAAATGAGTTCTGAGCAGAAGCTCCCTCTGGTGGTTACAAACGGTACTGGACTGCCCAGTGAAGATTGTGAGGATTGGGAATCAGGTGTTACTGACTGGTCTTATATAAGGGAGTCGCCTTCCCATCAGGGTTGCCGGTGATCAATTGTTCTTGTCTCAATCCTTGATTCCTGTTTCCTTTGTAGCCTGCTGTGTCGTGTCTGAATCTCCTGCTAACAGATAAGACTTTTTCTTCTTTTTGTTTTTGTGCTTGATTTTTGCATTTTGTCCTGCACTTCTGTGGGGCCTTCAGGGTCCCTTCTGGGGGCTTTTGCCCTGTCAGTTCAGTTCAGCCACTGATGTTTGTACATTTGCTTTTTCCAGTTTTTTCAGTGGCTGCTGTTTTGTTTTTGGTTACACCAGAGAACTAATTTAGGTGGTAGAGGTCGTGTGATCTCAGGTGTTTTTGAAATTAGTAGAGTTGGTGCTTTTCAGGGTTTTTTGGGATTGCAGTAAGTGCCCTTCCTATCCTTTTCTATTTAGTAAGTTTGGGCCCCAACGTTTGCTCATACTATTTTCTGTCTGTGTCAGTATTTCTTCTTGTCTAACCGCCATTACATGTTTGGGGGCTTTCTATGTTCTTTGGGGATCTGCTCCGGGGCAGATAGCTTTCCTCATTCTATCTTTAGGTGTAGTTAGTTTCTCAGGCTGTGACGAGCCGTCTAGGACCAACGTAGGAACGCTCCACGGCTGCCTCTAGTTGTGGTGGTTAGTCAGGGTACTGCAATCTCATAGTTTCCAACTGCTCTGGTGTATTTCCTTTTTTGCCTGCTCTCCTCAGCTACCAAATCATAACACTCAGGGGCAGAGGTAGGTTTTATAGCAGGTTTCATAGTCAAGCAGCTCTGTAACCACTCGATGCCGCCCTCCTCCTCAGACCTCCGTATCAGCTGCTCCAGTAGCGAATCCATCAGCTGGTAAGATGATCTTCTGTCTTCTTGTGACGACTGCTCACAGCTGACAGAACAGCTGATCTTATATACACTTTTTCTTCCCGCACTTTCACCACTACCCAATCAAAATTCAAAGAAAAGAGCGGGAAGCCAAACAGCTCAAACCAGTTTTAACCTGCTCGTGCATCGCACAGCTTACTAAAGACCATTAACTCTTTATCTTCCAACTTCAAACTCTAAATAATAAACCTTGTACCACACATCTTATTATGGGGGCTGTGTTCTCATGCGACCCCCCTTATATTTCAAAAAGGGGGGGGCTTTCATTCTGAGGGTAACTACATTCACTCACCGGACTTGCACAATCTTCATTGGCGTCTGCCTAATTCATTATGGGCTTCTTACAGGAAGTTCCAGGCTCCTCGTTCTCAGAGGACCTCACCGAAGTGAAGTCACCTTGACCTCCAAAACAGGCCAATTCCTCGTCAGTAGCTCTCCTATATAGACATATGTGTTCACCAGCGTATAATGATGTCTCCCATCCTGGCCCTTTACTGTAATAATGTCCCCAATTATAAGCTATAATATAATGACATCCATCTTAGGACCTTTCCAGGTTTAATGTTCCTCATCCTGAGCCCCTTCATCGTATGATGTCCTCCTTCCTGATCCCTTTTCTGGAATAAAGTCCCCTATCCTGGGCCCCTTCCTGGTTTAATAACCCCCATTCTGATACTCTTCCTGGTATAATGGATCCCATGCTGAGCCTTTGCCTGGTATAATGTCCACAATCTTGGGTCGCTTTCTGGTATAATGTCGTCCATCCTGTTTGCCTTCCTGGTATAATGTCCCGCATCCTGAGGCCGTTCTTGCTATGTCTTCCATCCTGACCCCTTCCTGATATAATGCACCTCATCATGGGAACCCTCCTGGTATAATGCCCACCATTCGGGCTCCTTCGTGATATAATATCCCCAATCCTGGGCCCTTCCAGTAATAATGTCCCCATCCTGTGTCCTTTCCAGATATAATGTACCACATTCTGAGCCCTTTCCTTGTACAATGTCCCCATTCTGGGGTTCTTCCAGTAAGAATGTCCCCTGTTCTTCTTCCCCTTTCAAAATATTTAAAAAATAAAATGATTTTTATCTATCCCTGCTCCCACTATGCACCATATCCTCTTCTTTAGCTGTCCTTAGCATCAATATGGTGACTCTGAGCTGGCTGCTTGGGGACACTACATTGACAAAGGAGGGAGGAGGGAGAATTAAATGGCAGCTAAACATAAAAATGTGCTAACATTAAAGAAAGAGGCACTTAAGTATGGCCAGAATGGAGCAGACCGAGCCACTTGGTGAGACACAGCTCTTTTTATATGAGCAGAGGTCAATTATATATTTATTTTCTTTTTAATGTAATTTACAGATCCTTAAAGAGAACCTGTCCGTAGGATTTAGCAATTTAAGCTAAAGACATGGCCATAATGGTGCGGTTCTACTGATTACCTTTGGTGAATCAACCCGCTCTGAGGATCTTGTTTAATCAGGATTTGACATTTTCGTCTAATGATATTTCAGTGCCCAAGGGTGGCATTGGGGGGCTAGGGTCTTCTCCTTCTCTCCTTCTGCTCCAGCACCTCCATCTGCCTCTTGTGTTTCTATGACAGGTCACTGATTCTTCAGTGAACTGCCTTCTTTTTGAGCCACCTCCATCATTGGTGGAGAATGTACGGTTTGATTCTACTTCTGGTCTTCAATAGAATGGCGCCGGCGGCGGCTCATGCACAGATTGAGATCTCAGCTCAATATCACCTTCATTAAGCGCTGCAGCCAATAACTGAGCTCCGCCCGAGTTGATGGCATGAAACCTGAAAACTGTTAACATCACCGCAATTTATAAAACAAGTTTCCAGGGAACATGACGCAGTAGAATCAAACCTGTTAGGAATGAAGGAAAAGAGCTGCAGAACCATCCTTGGCCAGTAGGTGGCACACTTTCACATGCATTTTAGCATTTTTTTTAGGAATTTGCTCGAAATAAAATATTAGGACTGAAAGAAACATGTAAAATGTTGAATCATTTAGGTCTGACATATGACCAGACGTGACTATTTTGTAGCTCTGCAGTTTTCAGACACTGACTCTTCTATAGGTTAGTAATGCTCACATCTCTGCTGGGTGCTGTGGCGCACACCTGTAATCCTGGCTACTATGGGAGGCTTGGGCTGTTGGATCACTTGAGCTTGTCAGTTCTGGTCCATTCTGTGCTATGTGGATCAGGGGTCTTCACTGTCCTCAGCATCAATATGGTGACTCTGAGCTGACTGCTGGGAGACACTAAGTTGATTAAGGAGAGAAGATTCCTGGTCAGAAAATGGCACTTTACATACAGTGCCTACAAGTAGTATTCAACCCCCTGCAGATTTAGCTGGTTTGATAAGATGCAAATAAGTTAGAGCCTTCAAACTGCAAACGAGAGTAGGATTTATTAACAGAAGCATAAATCTTACAAAACAAAAAGTTATGTTGCTCAGTTGAATTTTAATAAATTTTAAACATAAAAGTGTGGGTCAATTATTATACAACCCCTATGTTTAATATTTTGTGGAATAACCCTTGTTTGCAATTACAGCTAATAATCGTCTTTTATAAGACCTGATCAGGCCGGCACAGGTCTGTGGAGTTATCTTGGCCCACTCCTCCATGCAGATCTTCTCCAAGTTATCTAGGTTCTTTGGGTGTCTCATGTGGACTTTAATCTTGAGCTCTTTCCACAAGTTTTCAATTGGGTTAAGGTCAGGAGACTGACTAGGCCACTCCAACACCTTGACTTTTTCCCCCTTGAACCAGGCCTTGGTTTTCTTGGCTGTGTGCTTTGGGTCGTTGTCTTGTTGGAAGATGAAATTACGACCCATCTTAAGATCCTTGATGGAGGAGCGGAGGTTCTTGGCCAAAATCTCCAGGTAGGCCGTGCTATCCATCCTCCATGGATGCGGACCAGATGGCAAGGCCCCTTGGCTGAGAAACAGCCCCACAGCATGATGCTGCCACCACCATGCTTGACTGTAGGGATGGTATTCTTGGGGTCGTATGCAGTGCCATCCAGTCTCCAAACGTCACGTGTGTGGTTGGCACCAAAGATCTCGATCTTGGTCTCATCAGACCATAGAACCTTGAACCAGTCTGTCTCAGAGTCCTCCAAGTGATCATGATCAAACTGTAGACGAGCCTTGACATGACGCTTTGAAAGTAAAGGTACCTTACGGGCTCGTCTGGAACGGAGACCATTGCGGTGGAGTACGTTACTTATGGTATTGACTGAAACCAATGTCCCCACTGCTATGAGATCTTCCCGGAGCTCCTACCTTGTTGTCCTTGGGTTAGCCTTGACTCTTCGGACAAGCCTGGCCTCGGCACGGGAGGAAACTTTCAAAGGCTGTCCAGGCCGTGGAAGGCTAACAGTAGTTCCATAAGCCTTCCACTTACGGATGATGCTCCCAACAGTGGAGACAGGTAGGGCCAACTCCTTGGAAAGGGTTTTGTACCTCTTGCCAGCCTTGTGACCCTCCACGATCTTGTCTCTGATGGCCTTGGAATGCTCCTTTGTCTTTCCCATGTTGACCATGTATGAGTGCTGTTCACAAGTTTGGGGAGGGTCTTAAATAGTCAGAAAAGGCTGGCAAAAGAGATCATTAATCCACACATGTGAAGCTCATTATTCTTGGTGCCTGAACTACTTATTAATACTTTAGGGGGACCAAACAGAATTCTTGTGGTTTGAGGGGTTGAATAATAAATGACACTCTGAATTAACTTTTAACGTTTAAAAAAAAAAAAAAAAAAAAAAAATTAAAACAAAAATTTTTGCTGCAGTGCATTTCCCACTTCCAGGCTGATCTACAGTACAAATGTCACAATGCCAAGTTAATTCCGCATGTGTCAACCAGCTAAATCTGCAGGGGGTTGAATACTACTTGTAGGCACTGTAAATACCCAGCGAACACAAGGAAGAGGCACTTAAAGCTATTGCACTTAACCCCTTCACCCCCAAGGGTGGTTTGCACGTTAATGACCGGGCCAATTTTTACAATTCTGACCACTGTCTCTTTATGAGGTTATAACTCTGGAACGCTTCAACGGATCTTCGCGATTCTGAGATTGTTTTCTCGTGACATATTGTACTTCACGGTAGAAGTATAATTTCTTCGATATAACTTGCGTTTATTTTTGAAAAAAACACAAATATGGCGAAAATTTTGAAAATTTTGCAATTTTCAAACTTTGAATTTTTCTTCCCTTAAAACAGAGAAATATGTCACACAAAATAGTTAAGAAATAACATTTCCCACATGTCTACTTTACATCAGCACAATTTTGGAACCAAAATTTTTTTTTGTTAGGAAATTATAAGGGTTAAAAGTTGACCAGTGATTTCTCATTTTACAACAAAATTTACAAAGCCATTTTTTTAGGGACCACCTCACATTTGAAGTCACTTTGACGGGTCTATATAGCAGAAAATACCAAAAAGTGACACCATTCTAAAAACTGCACCCCTCAACGTACTCAAAACCACATTCAAGAAGTTTAATAACCCTTCAGGTGCTTCACAGGAGCGTGGAAGGAAAAAATTAATATTTAACTTTTTAGCCACAAAAATGATCTTTTACAAACTTTTTTTTATTTTGACAAGGGTAAAATGGGCAGATAAAGTTGTTGTGCAATTTCTCCTGAGTACGCCAATACCCTATATGTGGGGGAAAACCACTGTTTGGGTACACGGCAGAGCTCGTAAGGGAAGGAGCGCCGTTTGACTTTTTCAAACTAAAATTGGCTGGAGTTGAGATTGGACGCCATGTCGTGTTTGGAGAGCCCCTGATGCGCCTAAACAGTGGAAACCCCCCACAAGTGACACCATTTTGGAAACTAGACCCCCTAAGGAACTTATATAGATCTGTTGTGAGCACTTTGAACCCAAAAGTGTTTCACAAAAGTTTATAATGCCTGGGTGTGAAAAAAAAAAAAACAATTTTCCACAAAATAATTTTTTAGTCCCAAATTTTTGATTTTTCCCAAGGAAATTGGACCCCAAAAGCTGTTGTCCAATTTGTCCTGAGTACGCTGGTACCCCATATGTGGGGGGGGGAACTGTTTGGGCTCACGGCAGGGCTTGGAAAGGAAGCAGTAACGTTTTGGAATGCAAACATTGATGGGGTCATGTTCCGTTTGTAGTGCCCCAGATGAGCCTAAACAGTGAAAACCCCCCACAAGTGACCCCATTTTGGAAGCTAGACCCCCTAAGGAACTTATCTAGATCTTTGGTGAGCACTTTGAACCCCCAAGTGCTTCACACAAGTTTATAATGCCTGGGCATGAAAATAAAAAATCCTATTTTTTTCCCACAAAAATTATCTCTCAGTCACTAATTTTTCATTTTCCCAAAGGTAACAGGAGAAATTGGACCTCAAAAGTTGTTGTCCAATTTGTTCTGAGTACGCTGATACCCCATATGTGGGGGGGAACCACTGTTTTGGCGCATGGCAGAGCTCGGAATGGAAGGAGCACCATTTGACTTTTTCCAACCAAAATTGGCTGGAATTGAGATTGGACGCCATGTTGCATTTGGAGAGTCCCTGATGTGCCTAAACAGTGGAAACCCCCCACAAGTGACACCATTTGGGAAACTAGACCCCCTAAGGAACTTATCTAGATCTTTGGTGAGCAATTTGAACCCCCAAGTGCTTCACACAAGTTTATAACGTAGAGCCGTAAAATTAAAAAATCATATTTTTTCCACAAAATTTATCTTTTCACCCCAATTTTTATTTTCCCAAGGGTAACAAGACTCCAAAAGTTATTGTGCAATTTGTCCTGAGTACGCTGATACCCCATATGTGGGGGTAAATCACTGTTTGGGTGCATGGCAGAGTTTGGAAGGGAAGGAGCGCCGTTTGACTTTTTCAACGCAGAATTGGCTGGATGCCATGTCGTGTTTGGAGAGCTCCTGATCTGCCTAAACAGTGGAAACCCCCCACAAATGACACCATTTTGGAAACTAGACCCCTCAAGGAACTTATCTAGATGTGTGGTGAGCACTTTGAACCCCAAAGTGCTTCACAGAAGTTTATAACGTACAGCCGTAAAATAAAAAATCTTTTTTTTTTTTTTTACAAAAATAATTTTTTCGCCCCCCATATTTTATTTTCACAAGGGTAACAGGAGAAATTGGACCCCAAAAGTTGTTGTCCAATTTGTCCTGAGTACGCTGATACCCAATATGTGGGAGTAAACTACTGTATGGGCGCACGACGGGGCTCGGAAGGGAAGTAGTGACGTTTTGGATTGCATTGCAGACTTTGATGGAATGGTCTGGGGGCGTCATGTCGCATTTGGAGAGCCCCTGATGTGCCTAAACAGTGGAAACCCCCCACAAGTGACCCCATTTTGGAAAATAGACCCCACAAGGAACTTATCTAGATGTGTGGTGAGCACTTTGAACCCCGAAGTGCTTCCCAGAAGTTTATAACGTAAAGCCGTAAAAATAAAAAATCCTTTTTTTTTTTACAAAAATGATTTTTTCGCCCCCAATATTTTATTTTCACAAGGGTAACAGGAGAAATTGGACCCCAAAATTTGTTGTCCAATTTGCCCTGAGTACGCTGATACCCAATATGTGGGAGAAAACTACTGTATGGGTGCACGTCTGGGCTCGGAAGGGAAGTAGTGACGTTTTGGATTGCAGACTTTGATGGAGTGGTCTAGGGGCGTCATGTCGCATTTGGAGAGCCCTTGATGCGCCTAAACAGTGGAAACCCCCACAAGTGACCCCATTTTGGAAAATAGACCCCACAAGGAACTTATCTAGAAGTATGTTGAGCACTTTGAACCCCGAAGTGCTTCACAGAAGTTTATAACGTACAGCTGTAAAAATAAAAAATCTTTTTTTTTTTTACATAAATGATTTTTTCGCCCCCAATATTTTATTTTCACAAGGGTACCAGGAGAAATTGGACCCCAAAAGTTGTTGTCCAATTTGTCCTTAGTACGCTGATACCCAACATGTGTGAGAAAACGACTGTATGGGTGCACGTCTGGGCTCGGAAGGGAAGTAGTGACGTTTTGGATTGCAGACTTTGATGGAATGGTCTGGGGGCGTCATGTCGCATTTGGAGAGCCCCTGATGCCCTAAACAGTGGAAACCCCCACAAGTGACCCCATTTTGGAAAATAGACCCCACAAGGAACTTATCTAGAAGTGTGGTGAGCGCTATGAAGCCCCAAGTGCTTCACAGAAAATTTATAACATACAGCCGTAAAAACAAAAAAATCATTTTTTTTTTTTTACAAAAATGATTTTGTCGCCCCCAGTTTTTTATTTTCCCAAGGGTAACAGAAGAAATAGGACAAATTGCACAATAACTCTTGTGGTCCAGAGTACGCTGATACCCCATATGCGGGGATAAACTACTGTTTGGGCACATGGCAGAGCTCAGAAGTGAAGGAGCACCGTTTGACTTTTTCAACGCAGAATTGGCTGGAATTGAGATCAGACGCCATGTCACATTTGGAGAGCCCCTGATGTGCCTAAACAGCAGAAACCCCCCAATTCTAACTCCAACCCTAACCCCAACACACCCTAACCCTAGTCCCAACCCTAACCACAAACCTAACCCTAACACACCCCTAACCCTAATCCCAACCCTAATCTTAACGTTAGCGCCAACTCTAACCCTAACTTTAGCTGCAACCCTAACCCTAATAGGAAAATGGAAATAAATACATTTTTTTAATTTTATTATTTTTCCCTAACTAAGGGGGTGATAAAGGGGGGTTTGATTTACAATTTATAGCGGGTTTTTGTGATTGGCAGCTGCCACGCTAAAAGACGCTTTTTATTGCAAAAAGTAGTTTTTTGCATCACCACATTTTGAGAGCTATAATTTTTGCATATTTTGGCCCACAGAGTCATGTGAGGTCTTATTTTTTGCGGGACGAGGTGACGTTTTTGATCGCTTTTTATTTCGATTTTTGGGAGGTTAGAATGAACAAAAATCAGCAATTCATGAATTTCTTTTGGGGAGGTGTTTATACCGTTCTGCGTGTGGTAAAATTGATAAAGCAGTTTTATTCTTCGGGTCAGTACGATTATGGCGATACCTCATTTATATCATTTTTTTATGTTTTGGCGCTTTTATAGAATAAAAACAATTTTATATAAAAAAATCATTATTTTTGCATCGCTTTATTCTGCGTGCTATAACTTTTTTATTTTTTCACTGATGATCCAGTATGATAGCTCGTTTTTTGCGAGACAAGATGACGTTTTCAGCGGTACCATGTTTATTTATATCGGTCTTTTGTATCGCGTGTTATTCCACTTTTTGTTCGGCAGTATGATGATAAAGCATTGATTTTTTGCTTAGTTTTTTTTTTTTTAAGTAGTTCACTAAAGGGGTTAACTAGTGAGACAGTTTTATAGGGGGGGGTCGTTACGGACGCGGCGATACCAAATATGTGTACTTTTATTGTTTTGTTTTTTTTATTTACAGGAAGAAATTAATTTATTGGGGAATTTTTTTTTTTATGATTTTTTTTACCACTTTTTATTTTTTTTACTTTTTTACTTTGTCCCAGGGTGGGACATCACAGTATTTT
The DNA here is from genome assembly GCA_033576555.1 of Oophaga sylvatica. NCBI lineage: Eukaryota > Metazoa > Chordata > Amphibia > Anura > Dendrobatidae > Oophaga > Oophaga sylvatica. The sequence goes on from JARQOD010003029.1 coordinate 14,052, forward strand.
ATCAGATCGCTGGTGTGACAGTGTGCACAGCACTCTGTCACACCAGCGATCGCTCTGGCATCACTGCAGGCTTTCTCAGCGCCTGCTCTCAGCAGGCACTGAGGAAGCCGCCTCCCTCCAGGACCCCAGCGCCATACTGGATCCGGGGACCTGGAGGGAGGAAGGACCCTCGGAACAGTGCGACACATCGCGCTGCTCTGAGGGTCACAGGGGAGCGCGCAGGGAGCCCCCACCCTGCGAGATCCTCCCCTGTGCCCCGGGTACACCGCGATCATGTTTGATCGCGGTGTGCCAGGGGTTAATGTGCGGGAGCGGTCCGTGACCGCTCCTGACACATAGTGCTGGGTGTCAGCTGTGATATACAGCTGACACCCGGCCGCAATCAGCTAAGCAGCTGATCGCCCATGACGTACTATTTCGTTCATGGGAATTAGGTCCAGTGTCACATGGACGGAATAGTACATCTGATGGCAGAGAGGAGTTAAGCAAGGTGGCCAGAATGGAGCAGACCAAGCCACTTGGTGAGACGCAGCACTTTTTGCAGGAGCAGAGGTCAATAACATATTTATTTTCTTTCTAATGTAATTTAAGGATCCTTAACCCCTTAACCCTCAAGGGTGGTTTGCACGTTAATGACCGGGCCAATTTTTACAATTCTGACCACTGTCTCTTTATGAGGTTATAACTCTGGAACGCTTCAACGGATCTTAGCGATTCTGAGACTGTTTTCTTGTGACATATTGTACTTCATGACAGTGGTAAAATTTCTTCGATATAACTTGCGATTATTTATGAAAAAAATGGAAATATGAGGAAAATTTGGAAAATTTTGCAATTTTCAAACTTTGAATTTTTATTCCCTTAAAACAGAGAAATATGTTACACAAAATAGTTACTAAATAACATTTCCCACATGTCTACTTTACATCAGCACAATTTTGGAACCAAATTTTTTTTTGCTACGAAGTTATGCAGGTCCTTCTCAAAAAATTAGCATATAGTGCTAAATTTCATTATTTTCCATAATGTAATGATTACAATTAAACTTTCATATATTTTAGAATCATTACACACCAACTGAAATTTGTCAGGTCTTTTATTGTTTTAATACTGATGATTTTGGCATACAACTCCTGATAACCCAAAAAACCTGTCTCAAAAAATTAACATATTTCAACCGTCCAATAAAATAAAAGTGTTTTTTAAAAACAAACAAAAAAACCATCAAATAATAAAGTTCAGTTATGCACTCAATACTTGGTCGGGAATCCTTTTGCAGAAATGACTGCTTCAATGCGGCGTGGCATGGAGGCAATCAGCCTGTGGCACTGCTGAGGTGTTATGGAGGCCCAGGATGCTTCGATAGCGGCCTTAAGCTCATCCAGAGTGTTGGGTCTTGCGTCTCTCAACTTTCTCTTCACAATATTCCACAGATTCTCTATGGGGTTCAGGTCAGGAGAGTTATCAGGCCAATTGAGCACAGTAATACCATGGTCAGTAAACCATTTACCAGTGGTTTTGGCACTGTGAGCAGGCGCCAGGTCGTGCTGAAAAATGAAATCTTCATCTCCATAAAGCATTTCAGCCGATGGAAGCATGAAGTGCTCCAAAATCTCCTGATAGCTAGCTGCATTGACCCTGCCCTTGATGAAACACAGTGGACCAACACCAGCAGCTGACATGGCACCCCACACCATCACTGACTGTGGGTACTTGACACTGGACTTCAGGCATTTTGGCATTTCCTTCTCCCCAGTCTTCCTCCAGACTCTGGCACCTTGATTTCCGAATGACATGCAAAATTTGCTTTCATCAGAAAAAAGTACTTGGGACCACTTAGCAACAGTCCAGTGCTGCTTCTCTGTAGCCCAGGTCAGGCGCTTCTGCCGCTGTTTATGGTTCAAAAGTGGCTTTACCTGGGGAATGCGGCACCTGTAGCCCATTTCCTGCACACGCCTGTGCACGGTGGCTCTGGATGTTTCTACACCAGACTCAGTCCACTGCTTCCTCAGGTCCCCCAAGGTCTGGAATCGGTCCTTCTCCACAATCTTCCTCACGGTCCAGTCACCTCTTCTCGTTGTACAGTGTTTTCTGCCACATTGTTTCCTTCCAACAGACTTCCCATTGAGGTGCCTTGATACAGCACTCTGGGAACAGCCTATTTGTTGAGAAATTTCTTTCTGGGTCTTACCCTCTTGCTTGAGGGTGTCAATGATGGCCTTCTTGACCTCAGTAAGGTCGCTAGTCTTACCCATGATGGGGTTTTGAGTAATGAACCAGGCAGGGAGTTTTTAAAAGCCTCAGGAATCTTTTGCATGTGTTTAGAGTTAATTAGTTGATTCAGAAGATTAGGGTAATAGGTCGTTAAGGCTAAGTGCACACGTTCAGGAATATTTGCGTTTTTTTCGCGTTTTTTCCGCGATTTTCCGCGGTAAAAACGCGGAAAAAATGCAAGCATTAAGCATCCTATACATGTTAATTGATTCCGCATGTTTTGACCACATGTTGCGTTTTTTTCCGCGAAAAAAACGCTTCGCGGAAAAAATAGCAACATGTTCATTAATTTTGCGGAATGTAAGTGGTTCATGTGCGGTGGTACCCAGGGTCTGGAGGAGAGGAGACTCTCCTCCAGGCCCTGGGTACCATATCCCTGGTAAAACAATAATTAAAATAATAAATAATGATATTCTCACCTTCCGGCGGCCCCCGCAGCCTTCCCGCCTTCAGCGACGCTCCCGGCAAATCCCGGTCCCAAGAGTCCTTTGCGAGAATCACCCAGATGGCGTAGTGGTCTCGCGTGATGCTACGTCATCGGGGTGATTTGTCGCAATGCATCCTTGGGGCCGGGAGTTGCCGGGAGCGTCGCTGAAGGCGGGAAAGCTGCGGGGGCCGCCGGAAGGTGAGAATATCATTATTTATTATTTTTTTTTATTATTTTTACATTAGATCTTTTTACTATTGATGCGACATTGGCGGCATCAATAGTAAAAAGTTGGTCACACGTGTCAAACACTATGTTTGACTCGTGTGACCAACCTGTCAATCAGTTTTCCAAGCGATGCTACAGATCGCTAGGAAAACGCTAGCATTCTGCAAGCTAATTACGCTTGCAAAACGCTATTATTCTGGCGGGAATACGCATACAAAAAAAGTGCGTATTTCCCGCGGGAGAAGTGCGGGATTGCCGCGGAAATTTCCGCGGCAATTCCGCAACGTGTGAACTTAGCCTTAGAGAACCTTTCCTTGATATGCTAATTTTTTGAGACAGGTTTTTTGGGTTATCAGGAGTTGTATGCCAAAATCATCAGTATTAAAACAGTAAAAGACCTGACAAATTTCAGTTGGTGTGTAATGAATCTAAAATATATGAAAGTTTAATTGTAATCATTACATTATGGAAAATAATGAAATTTAGCACTATATACTAATTTTTTGAGAAGGACCTGTAAGGGTTAAAAGTTGACCAGCGATTTTTAATTTTTACAACAAATTGTACAAAACCATTCTTTTTAGGGACCACCTCACATTTGAAGTCACTTTGATGGGTCTAAATGGCAGAAAATACCCAAAAGTGACACCATTCTAGAAACTTCACCCCTCAAGGTACTCAAAATCACATTCAAGAAGTTTATTAACCCTTTAGGTGCTTCACAGGAGCTGAAGCAACTTGGAAGGAAAAAATGAGCATTTAACTTTTTAGTCAAAAAAATTATCTTTTACAAACCATTTTTTATTTTAACAAGGGTAAAAGGAGAAAATGGACAGATAAAGTTGATATGCAATTTCTCCTGAGTATGCCAATACCCCATATGTGGGGGAAAACCACTGTCTGGGTGCACAGCAGGGCTCGGAAGCAGAGGCGTAGCTAGGGTTTTGGTTTAGGGGGGGCGAAACTTCTGAGTGGGCCCCTAACCAGAGAACCTCAGCAAATGACTGCGCTGTTGCCAAAAATAATCTATATATATAAGAGGCATCGTGATTACGCGCTAATCCCGCCCCCTGCACAGTAGCTCCGCCCCCACCACATTACCACACACAAACACATCACCACACACAATCCCGGCCCCCCACCACATGGCCACACAAGGCCCATTCATACAATAAAAACCACGTAGACAGTAAATCCTTTAAATGGCAGAAATGGCCGTGATATTTATTTTGAGTTACATAAATTAATAAATTATTTTAATAAATAAATCCATATTAATTAATAAATTAACAATCCAATAACCAATCCACCCATCACATGGGCGATTTTCCCACAAATTAACATCACGACTGAATATAGGGGAGGGCGGGAGGGATCTTCTTTTCTTCTCAGACGCTGACTGAGATCGTATAACACTGCAGGGCTCTTTATAGCACAACAACAGCCCGCCAGAATCAAAGTCCACCAATAAACATCCTTTAAAATTGGGCACCAAAAACTGGCTCAAACCTGTTTAAACCAAGCTCATAGTACTTACCACAGCTCACTTACTGGCCCCAAAATGACCTTTATAAATATATACACAGCAAAAATTCAGGGCCTATGTGGCCATGAGTCCCCCCCTTTATTAAAATGCTTATTTTACGGGGGAGGGCTGACATTACCGCACATAATCCCGCCCTCCCACCACATTACCACACACAATCCCGCCCCCCCACCACATTACCACACATAATCCTGCCCGCCACCACATTACCACACATAATCCCGCCCCCCACTACATTACCACACACAATCCCGCCCCCCCCACATTTCCACACACAAACACATCACCACACACAATCCCGCCCCCCACCACATTATCACACATAATCCCGCCCCCCACCACATTATCACACATAATCTCGCCCGCCACCACATTACCACACATAATCCCGCCCCCCACCACATTACTGCTCATAATCCCGCCCTCCCACCACATTACCACACATAATCCTGCCCGCCACCACATTACCACACATAATCCCGCACCCCCTCCACATTACCGCTCATAATCCGCACCCCCACCACATTACTGCTCATAATCCCGCCCTCCCACCACATTACCGCTCATAATCCCGAACCCCCACCACATTACTGCTCATAATCCCGCCCCCCACCAGATTACCGCTCATAATCCCGCCCCCCCACCACAATACTACACATAATCCCGCCCCCCCACCACATTACCACACATAATCCTGCCCGCCACCACATTACCACCATAATCCCGCCCCCCACTACATTTACCACACAATCCCGCCCCCCCACCACATTCCACACAACACACCACATAATCCCCCCCCCACCACTACCCAATCTGCCCACCACATTACGCCATAATCCCGCCCCCCCACCACATTACTGCTCATAATCCCGCCCCCCACCACATTACCACACATTAATCCGCCCCCACCACATTACCACACATAATCCGCCCGCCACCACATTACCACACATAATCCCGCCCCCCCACCAACTGTTCCATACACAACCCCTCACACATACCACGCCCCACAACATTACACACATAATCCCGCCCCCCACCACATTACCCATAATCCCCGCCACCACATTACCACACAAATCCCACCCCACCACCACATTACTCTCATAATCCGCCCCCACCACATACCACACATATCCCGCCCCCACCACATCCACCACATTACCGCCACCACATTACCGCCATAATCCCGCCCCCACCACATTACTGCTCATAATCCCGCCCCCCACATTACCACCATAATCCCCCCCACCACATTACTGCTCATAATCCCGCCCCCCCACATTACCGCTCATAATCCCCCCCCACCACATTACCACACATAATCCCCCGCCCCCACCACATTACCACTCATAACCCGCCCCACCACATTACTGCTCATAATCCGCCCCCACCACATTACCGCTCATAATCCGCCCACCCCCACACACAATACCATTACCCACCCCACCATTCCGCCCCCCCACCACATATGTTAATCCGCACCACCACATTACTGCTCATATCGCCGCCCCACCACATTACCACTCATATCCACCCCCACACACACACATTACCCACACCATCACCACACGCTCCCCAACCACATTACTCCATAATCCGCCCCCACCACATTACGCTCATAATACCGCCCCCCACCACATTACACACACATAATCCGCCCCCACACACATTACCACACATAATCCCGGCCCCCCACCACATCTACCTCATAATCCCGCCCCACCACATTACCACACATAATCCCGCCCACCACCACATTACCACATAATCCCGCCCCCCACCACATTACCACACATAATCCCACCCCCACCACATTACCACACATAATCCCGCCCGCAAACCACATTACCGCACATAATCCGGCCCCCCACCACATTACTGCTCATAATCCCGCCCCCACCACATTACCACATAATCCTGCCCCCCACCACATTACGCTCATAATCCCGCCACCCCCCACAATTACCGCTCATAATCCCGCCCACCACATCCACATCCCCCCCACATTACCCTCATAATCCCGCCCCCCACCACATTACGCTCATAATCCGCCCCCCACCACATTACCTCATAATCCGCACCCCCCACCTACACAATCTGCCCCACACTCCACATAATCCCGCCCCCACCACATTACCGCCATAATCCCCCCCCACCACATTACCTCATAATCCCGCCCCCCACACTACCAATAATCCGCCCCCCACATTACCCTATAATCCCCCCCACCACATTACCACACAATCTGCCCCCACCACATCACAACTAATCCCGCCCCACCACATTACCAATAATCCGCCCCCCCACATTACCACACTATCCGCCCCCCAACACATCCATGCCCCACACATTACCACACATAATCCACCCCCCCACATTACCACAATCCGCCCACACATTACCACACACGGCCCCCCCCACAATTACACACATCAGTCCTGCCCCCCCACACATTTACCACATACCACAATTACCATACCCGTCCCCACCACATTACCACAATAGCTCTTCCCCCCACCACATTACCACATCGAGGCTTCCGTCCCCACACATTACCACACGAGGCTCCTCCCCACAACATTACCCACAGGCTCCGTCCCCACTCCACCATTACCTTACACGAGGCTCCGTCCCCCACATTACACAGAGGCTCCGTCCCCACACATTACCACACGAGGCTCCGTCCCCCACATTACCACACGAGGTCTGTCCCCACACATTACCACATGAGGCTCCGTCCCCACACATTACTACACAAGGCTCCGTCCCCACACATTACCACGAGGCTCCGTCCCCCACATTACCACACGAGGCTTGGTCCAACTTACCACACAGCTCGTCCACACATTACACAGAGCTCCGTCCCCCACATTACCACACTGAGGCTCTGTCCCCCACATACAACGAGCTCGTCCTACACATTCCACACAAGACTCCATCCCCACACATTACCACATGAGGCTCCGTCCGCACACATTACCACACGAGGCTCCATCCTACAATTACCACACAAGACTCCATCCCCAACATTACCACATGAGGCTCGTCCAAACAATTACCACACGAGGCTCCATCCCCACATTACCACACGAGGCTCCGTCCCAAATTACCACACAAGGCCTCTGTAGTATAATGCAGCCCCATATGGAGCCTCTGTAATATAATGGACCCCCATATGGAGCCTCTGTATTATAATGCAGCCCATATGGAGCCTCTGTATTATATGCAGCCCCATATGGAGCCTCTGTATTATAATGCAGCCCAATGGAGCTGTGTATTATAATGCAGCCCATATGGAGCTTGCTCTGTGTATAATGCAGCCCATATGGAGCCTCTGTAATATAATGCACCAATAGAGCCTCTGTTTATAATGCACCCTATTGCAAAATAATAATCCAGTACTCACCTCTCTTGCTCCCGGCTCCTGTGCTGCTCACTGCTCTCCCTCTCTTCTCCTGACAGCGGGCGCCGGGCAGTGACGTCATCGCGCCCGCTGTCAGACACTGAGGAGGATTATGGGAGAGGAGGAGCGCTCGCTCCTTCTCTCTCAATGCGGTCAGCTGTATTGGCTAGATGCCGATACAGCAGACCCCACGATGACGGGCGGGGGGCCCACTGCTGGCACAGGGTCCCCCACTGCCTGCTCAGGGGCCCCATAGCGGCCGGGCGGCAGAGCAGGGAGAGCGATTCTCCCTGCTCTGCCGCAGTGTAACTGTATCGGCGTGCTGTGCACGTCGATAGTGTAAGACGGCGGTGTTCACACCGTGCAGTAACTGAGGCAGTGACCCAAGCAAGTCCAAAGTAAACAGCTTTTATTCAGCAACTCACGGGTAAAACAGGAAAAGTCCTCCGGTACGCAGCCGGGATAACATCAGTTCATAAACACTGGTTGCCGGGAACAAGGGCCGCACCGGGCCGAACAGAGCCTGACAGGTGCAGAGCCGTCCCAGGCGTGGGTTCAGCTACACACAATCCTGTGGAGCTTTCCTGCTATGCTCCTCGCAGGGTCCCAACATAGAACAACACTAATCCTTAGTGCAGGAGTTTTAAAGACCTGTGGCAAAAGCCACTGGAAAACCCGGGTTGGAGGGAGGAGGCCGCCCCACTGCCTCCTGTGACCTCCTCCAAGAAATGAAGGCCCTGCCGGATTTTACTTAATCTGCCTTAGCCAGGTAGTCTGACTAGGTCATTGCTCACCTTCATTCCTGCATTGCAGCCGCAGCTGTGTGTGTGACCGCAATGCACTCCAATGGCTTTAATAGGTCTCTGTACACATTCTGGGGGAAATATAACGTCCCTCGTAAACGATCCCGGTCACTGCCTCACATATTCCCCCCTCTGTTCAAACTTGTGGGGTTGAACATTTGCCACCATACAGGGTGCCCGGGACAGGGCATCCGCGTTTGCTTGCAACTTCCCAGGGCAATGTTCTACAGAGAAACTGAAATTTTGCAGTGACAGGAACCACCTGGTGACTCGCGCATTCCTCTCCTTTGCATTCCTCATCCATACCAAGGGTGAGTGGTCCGTCACCAAGCGGAACTGACGCCCGAGTAAATAATAACGTAGTGATTCCAAGGCCCACTTAATAGCCAAACACTCCTTTTCTACTACGCTATAGTTTTTCTCTGCCGGGACAAGTTTTCTACTCAAGTAGGTGACCGGGTGCTCTTCACCATTCACTTTTTGTGACAACACCGCCCTAGTCCTACCTCCGAGGCATCTGTCTGTACAATGAAGGTTTCATTGAAGTTGGGGCTGATGAGGACCGGCTGTCCACACAGGGCCAAGTTCATGGACTGAAAGGCTTCTTCTGCCTGAGGGTTCCACCGAACCATTACCGTTTTCTTTCCTTTCAAAAGATCGGTTAGGGCCGCCGTTCGCCCGGCAAAATTAGGTATAAACCGGCGGTAATACCCAAGGATGCCAAGGAACGCCCTCACCTGTTTTGTACTCGATGGTTTAGGCCAGTTTTTTATGGCCTCAATTTTACTGATTTGGGGCTTGATAGCTCCTCGGCCTATCACATACCCCAAATATCGAGCTTCCTCCAGGCGTATCGCACATTTTTTTGGGCTTGCCGTTAACCCCGCGGCTCTGAGAGAATCCAGCACCGCTTGTACGTGTGTTAGGTGCGTTTGCCAGTCGGTGCTAAATATGATGATATCATCTAGATACGCGGACGCGTATTCCTGATGAGGCTTGAGCACTATGTCCATCAACCCCTGAAATGTAGCCGGGGCCCCATGTAACCCAAAAGGTAAGAACACATAGTGAAATAGACCCTCCGGAGTTACGAAGGAGGTCTTTTCCTTCGCCGAATCTGTGAGAGGTACCTGCCAATAACCCTTGGTGAGATCGAGCGTGGTAAAGTACTGGGCCTGCCCCAGTCTCTCAATCAGCTCGTCCACCCGGGCATTGGATAAAGGTCGAACTTTGACACTTCATTCAATTTCCGGAAATCATTACAGAAGCGTAACGATCCGTCTGGCTTCGGAATCAGTACAATGGGGCTAGCCCACTCACTCCGTGATTCCTCTATGACGCCTAACTGAAGCATTTGTTTTACGTCAGCCGAAATGGCTTGTCTCCAGGCTTCGGGCACCCGGTACAGTCTTATTCGCACCCTTACCCCAGGTTCGGTGACAATGTCATGTTGGATAACCATAGTCCTACCTGGTAGCTCTGAGAACACGTCGGTATTGTTTTGCACCAGGGAGCGAGCCTCCCGTCGCTGTTGTTTAGTGAGGGCATCACTTATCCTGACCTCCCCCTTGGATGCTTCCCTGGCTGAAGGTAGAGAACTCTCTGGTGATATGCCCAGGGTGATGTCTGTAACTAAACACTCTCGATCTTTCCAAGGCTTTAGCAGGTTTACATGGTAAATCTGTTCAGGTTTCCTCCTTCCGGGCTGATACACCCGGTAATTTACCTCCCCCACCTTTTCTCGAATCTCATATGGCCCTTGCCACTTGGCCATGAGTTTACTCTCGGCTGTGGGTACCAGTACTAATACCCGATCGCCCTTGTTAAAAGACCTGACTCTGGCTCTTTTATTATATGTGTGCCTCTGGGTTGCCTGGGCATCTAACAGATGTTCTTTCACGATGGGTATGACCGTCGCGATCCGGTCCTGCATACTAGCCACGTGTTCAATTATACTCTTATGTGGAGTCGGCTCTTGTTCCCATGTCTCTTTGGCTACGTCCAACAGACCCCTAGGGTGTCTGCCATACAATAACTCAAAGGGAGAGAACCCTGTGGAAGCCTGGGGTACCTCACGTACAGCGAACATCAAATAGGGTAGCAACATGTCCCAATCCCTTCCATCCTTAGAAATCACTTTTAACATGGACTTGAGGGTTCTATTGAACCGTTCTACTAACCCGTCGGTTTGAGGGTGGTACACCGAGGTGCGCAATTGTTTAATTTTTAGCAGTTTGCACAGTTCTCTTGTCACCTTGGACATAAAGGGGGTCCCCTGATCCTCAGGATCTCCTTAGGTAGTCCCAGGCGACAGAACATGGCAAACAGTTCTCGGGCAATAAGTTTTGCCGAGGTGTGGCGTAGTGGTATAGCCTCCGGGTACCGGGTGGCAAAGTCGACGACCACCAGTATGTGTTGGTGGCCACGGGCGGATTTTACAATGGGCCCTACCAAATCCATTGCAATCCGTTCAAAAGGTACCTCTATTATTGGCAGGGGTACCAATGGACTACGGAAACTTGCAGTGGGTGAGGTCAACTGACATTCGGGGCAGGATTCGCAGTACCTTTTGACCTCCGCGTACACTCCCGGCCAAAAGAACCGCTGCAAGATACGTTCTAGAGTTTTCTTTTCCCCTAAGTGGCCCCCAGCAAGTGTGAGTGTGCCAAATCTAGAATCACCCTACGATACGACTGAGGTGCTACCAACTGTTCCACAACCTCGTCCCTGATTTTATCTATCCTATAAAGCAACTCACCACTGACTATCATGCGTGGAAATACCGTATCTGCATTGGGCTGTTGGGCTACGCCGTTTACCTCTAGCACCCTTTTCCGCGCCTGAGTCAGGGTGGGATCTTGTAGCTGAGCTGTCCCAAACGTGGCCCTGGACACTTCCAGCTCGGGAATCGATGCGGTCTCCTCCACCTCTCCTGCCAGCACCTCTAAGGGAAACCTATCGGGGTCACACTCTATCCCTATATGGGACACCCCTACGGCAGGTTCGTCAGGTACAGCATCTGTAATACATTTTACCAGGGGAGAATGGATTTTGTTTTTCCACAGAGTCCAGAACAGGGGCAAGTCTCTTCCTAACACAGACCCATAGGGAAGATTTTTTACCACTCCCACCACATGTTTTATGTCTCCACATGGCGTGGACAAGACTACCTCCGTAGTTGGATACTCTCGGAGGTCCCCATGGATACATACAACCCCGACCTGCCGTCCGCTGGGGTTGTCTCCTGCCACCAGTGACCCATGTACCAGAGTCACGAGGCTCCCTGAGTCCAGGAGAGCCTCCATAGGGTACCCATTAACCAGTATCTGGCATAGTTGGAGTTCACTGTCCTGGGGGTCGAGGGTTGCTGTGCAGACGGTCTGGGCATACATTGAGACCCGGCGGCTATATCCGCAGTCCATGGGTTCCGTAGTCAGGGGACAATTAGCCATCACATGTCCTGGTCCCTGACACCGCCAGCACCTAAGGGTGGAGGTACTGTTAGGTCTTATGACAGTCTGGGAGGGAACCGGTCTCCTGCCACTCTCACTCCGGGGTTCCCCTTCAGCACGGGTACGGTGCTGACTGTCCCCAGCAGAGGGACGCGACCCCTTTCCCGATTCCTGGGTTGGCAGGGATCGGCGTGACAGCCGAGAGGGGGCGGAGTCTCGAATAAAGTCTTGAGTGGCCGAGTAGCGCTCGATCAAACTGACTACCTGGTCGAGTGTGCCGGGGTCGCCTTGCCCCACCCATCGTTGGATAGCAGCCGGCAGAGTCCTTACCAGCCGGTCAACCACTACCCTCTCCACCATCTGGGCTGGAGACAAAGTCTCTGGCTGGAGCCACTTCTTTACCAGCTGCAGGAGGTCATAAGCCTGAGACCGCGCGGGTCGTGTCTCCACATAGGCCCATGAAAATACACGCTGAGCCCTCACGTATGTATTAACCCCCAGTCGGGCAAGGATCTCACCTTTGAGCCTCTGGTAGTCCTGGGCGTCCTCCCGACTGAGATCGAAGTAGGCCTTTTGTGCATCGCTGACCAGAAACGGAGCTACTACTTCTGCCCACTGGCCGGCGGGTAGGTTTTCCCGCTCCGCTGTGCGCTCATAAACGGTCATGAAAGCTTCCACGTCGTCCTCCGGTCCCATCTTCCTCAACGCTGAGCGAACCCTGTCTCGGGCCTCGCGACGTTCAGGGGCTGGTGCCGTCGAGATCTCCCGCAGTGCAGAAATCTGTTGTAGCAACAGTTCGTTTGTTTTTTGCTGCTGCTGGTACAAAAGCTGCTGTTGCTCATTGTGCTGTTGCTCCCGCTCCTGCTGTTGCCGCTGGAGACTCAGGTACTGCTCCTGCTGTTGTCGCTGAGACTGCAGCTGCTGCTGTTGTGTAATTACCAGCTGCTTTACCAGCTCCTCCATTTTGTCCACGGGTTGCGGCTGAAAAGTGGCCGGCCGGATTGGGGTCATGAAGCTGCCGGTGGGGGTATACCTCAGTCACAATGCCCGCATTCTCCAACCAATTGTAAGACGGCGGTGTTCACACCGTGCAGTAACTGAGGCAGTGACCCAAGCAAGTCCAAAGTAAACAGCTTTTATTCAGCAACTCACGGGTAAAACAGGAAAAGTCCTCCGGTACGCAGCCGGGATAACATCAGTTCATAAACACTGGTTGCCGGGAACAACGACTGCGCCGGGCCGAACAGAGCCTGACAGGTGCAGAGCCGTCCCAGGCGTGGGTTCAGCTACACACAATCCTGTGGAGCTTTCCTGCTATGCTCCTCGGAGGGTCCCAAAATAGAACAACACTAATCCTTAGTGCAGGAGTTTTAAAGATCTGTGGCAAAAGCCACTGGAAAACCCGGGTTGGAGGGAGGAGGCCGCCCACTGCCTCCTGTGACCTCCTCCAAGAAATGAAGGCCCTGCCGGATTTTACTTAATCTGCCTTAGCCAGGTAGTCTGACTAGGTCATTGCTCACCTTAATTCCTGCATTGCAGCCGCAGCTGTGTGTGTGACTGCAATGCACTCCAATGGCTTTAATAGGTCTCTGTACACATTCTGGGGGAAATATAACGTCCCTCGTAAACGATCCCGGTCACTGCCTCACAATAGTTACAGTAGCGCCCCCTCTGCCCACCCGGTAGCTACGCTACTGCTCGGAAGGGAAGGATCGCCGTTTGACTTTTTCAAACCAAAATTGGCTGGAATTGAGATTGGACGCCATGTCGTGTTTGGAGAGCCTCTGATGTGCCTAAACAGTGGTAAACCCCCACAAGTGACACCATTTTGGAAACTAGAACCCCTAAGGAACTTATCTAGATCTGTTGTGAGCACGTTGAACCCCCAAGTGTTTCACTAAAGTTTATAATGCCTGGGTGTGGAAAAAAAAAATTCCACAAAAATGATTTTTTAGTCCCCAATTTTTGATTTTTCCCAAGGAAATTGGACCCCAACAGTTGCTGTCCAATTTGTCCTGAGTACGCTGATACCCCATATGTGGGGGGGAAATACTGTTTGGGCTCATGACAGGGCTCGGAAAGGAAGTAATGACGATTTGGAATGCAGACTTTGAAGGGTGTCATGTTCAGTTTGCAGAGTCCCTGATGTGCCTAAACAGTGGAAACCCCTCACAAGTGACCCCATTTTGGAAACTAGACCCCCTAAGGAACTTATCTAGATCTGTGGTGAGCACTTTGAAATAAAAAATCCTATTTTTTTCCCACAAAAATGATCTTTTAGTCACCAATTTTTTATTTTCCCAAGGGTAACAGGAGAAATTGGACCCCAAAAGTTGTTGTCCAATTTGTCCTGAGTACACTGATACCCTATATGTGGGAGAAAACTACTGTGTGGGCACACGTCGGGGCTCGGAATAGAAGTAGTGATTTTTAGTAATGCAGACCTTGATGGAATGGTTTGGGGGAGTCATGTTGCGTTTGGAGAGCCCCTGATGTGCCTAAACAGTAGAAACCCACCACAAGTGACCCCGTTTTGAAAACTAGACCCCCAAAGGAACTTATCTAGATGTGTGGTGAGCACTTTGAACCCCTAAGTGCTTCACAGAAGTTTATAACGTAGAGCCATAAAAATGATATTTCGCCCCCAATTTTTTATTTTCCCAAGGGTAACAGAATAAATTGGACCCCAAGAGATATTGTGCAAATTTACTGTTTGGGTGCATGGCAGAGCTCAGAAGGGAAGGAGCACCGTTTGACTTTTTCAACGCCGAATTGGCTGGAATTGAGATCAGACACCATGTCACGTTTGGAGAGCCCCTGATGTGCCTAAATAGTGGAAACCCCCACAATCTAACTCCATCCCTAACCCCAACACTTCCCTAACTCTAATCCCAACCCTATTCATAACCTTAACCACAAACCTAACCCTAACACACCCCTAACCCTGATCCCAACCCCAACGCTAACCCTAGTGGGAAAATGGAAATACATTTTTTTAATTTTATTATTTTTCACTAACTAAGGGGGTGATAAAGGGGGATTTGATTTACTATGTATAACGGGGTTTTATGTTTGGCAGCTGTCACACGCTAAAAGACGCTTTTTATTGCAAAAAATAGTTTTTGCATCATCACATTTTGAGAGCTATAATTTTTCCATATTTTGGCCCAGAGAGTCATGTGAGGTCTTATTTCTTGCGGGACATGACATTTTTTGATCGCTTTTTATTACGATTTTTGTGAGGCAGAATGAACAAAAACCAGCAATTCATGAATTTCTTTTGGGGGAGGGCGTTTATACTGTTCCGTGTGTAGTAAAATTGATAAAACAGTTTTATTCTTCAGGTTAGTACGATTACAGCGATACCTCATTTATATCTTTTTTTATGTTTTGGCGCTTTTTACAGTAAAAACGATTATATATAAAAAATAATTATTTTTGCATCGCTTTATTCTGCGAGCTATAACTATTTTATTTTTTCGCTGATGATGCTGTATTGCAGCTCGTTTTTTGCGGGACAAGATGACGTTTTCAGCGGTACAATGTTTATTTATATCCGTCTTTTTGATTGCGTGTTATTCCACTTTTTGTTCGGCGGTATGATGATAAATCATTGTTTTTTTTTAAGGGGTTCACTAAAGGGGTTAACTAATGGGACAGTTTTACTGGGCGGGTCATTATGGACGCGGCAATACTAAATATGCGTACTTTTATTGTTTTTTTATTTACATGAAGAAATGAATTTATTGGGGAATATTTTTTTTTCTTTATTTAGGATTTTTTTTTTACTCATGTGATTTTTATTTTTTTTAACTTTTTTTTACTTTGTCCCAGGGTGGGACTACACTATATATCAGGGCTGCCACTAGGAATTTCGGGGCCCCATACTGGCAAAATTTTCGGAGCCCCCTTGAGACTCTGCCCAGGCTCCACCCCAGCCCCGCCTCCACCCCTCGAACTGTCCACAGTCCCACCGCTCTCACTTGGAAAAACTTCACTTCTCACCAATCACACATTAACAGTTCCCATCACCAGATCACATACATAGTCAGCAGCTCTTGTTTTGGCCAAAAGATTTTTTTAAGCCGCCACTGTAACGGGTCTGGTAGGCGGAACCTCTGAGCTTTATTATACAAGAAGGCTTTCCTTGTAAAGGAGCGGGTGGCGCCCGGGGAGACGGATAGGAAGTCACGGCAAGTGACAGGGACAGTCTCTGGACAGACGGGAAGGGGTCACGGCAAGTGAGCGGGGCAGTCTCTGATATACGGACAGGTAGTCACGGCAAGTGACCGGGGCAGTCTCTGGATAAATGGACAGGTATTCACGGCAAGTGACCGGGGCAGTCTCTGGATAAGTAGGCAGGGAGTCACGGCAAGTGACCGGGGCAGTCTCTGGAAAGGTAGGCAGGGAGTCACGGCAAGTGACCGGGGCAGTCTCTGGATAGGTAGGCAGGGAGTCACGGCAAGTGACCGGGGCAGTCTCTGGATAAGTAGGCAGGGAGTCACGGCAAGTGACCGGGGCAGTCTCTGGAAAGACAGGCAGGTATATACGACCTGAGATGGTGGAGCCTCCCGGTAGGCTAGCAGGACGGTGGCAGAAGAATGCTCCCAAGTGAGCAGGCGAGAGTCTCTGGAATAGCCGAGGATCACCGCATGAGATGTCCGAACCTCCGGGTAGGGCTGCAGTCAGATGGCAGATGAGCGCTCCAAGTGAGCAGGCGAGAGTCTCTGGATTAGCCGAGGGTCACCGCATGTGACGTCCGGACCTCCGGGTAGGACTGCAGTCAGATGGCAGATGAGCGCTCCCAAGTGAGCCGGCGAGAGTCTCTGGAATAGCTGATGGTCACCACATGTGACGGCCGAACCTCCAGGCAGGCTTGCGGACAGGTACGGACAGCAAACGGGCAGGAAACAGGCAGGTAACTGGTAACGGCACCTGAGGGCTGAAGCAGAGTAAAACAGTGCAACAACAACATTGCTCGGGCACCTCCATTAAGGAGGAAGTACTTTATATAGGGTGGAGTCCTCCGGCATTGGCCGGGGACCTTTTTGAAAAATGCGCGCGGCCCCTTTAAGAGCGGGGGAGCGCGCGGGCACGCGCCCTAAGTCCAGAAGCAGGGAAGGAGCGCGCGGCCCCAGCAGGACGGAAGGAGGACGCTGGGTGCGGGTAAGGGGGGCGACGTCCCTGCCTGGCAGAGGACGCTGTTGCAGGGGAACAGCGTCCCTGCCTGGCAGGGGGCAGGGACGTCGGCACTACAGCCACCATAACACAGTAGACTCTTTTGGCCGGGCTCTACTCTACTGTAACCTATTAAATATTTGTTAACATATCCAATACAATTTAGGTATATTTTTATTTATTTTTAAATTTTTAAAATAACCAATAATATCACATACAAGGAACAAATACCACAACACCATGTCCAGACCACATATTACCACCACAGTGACCGAATAATATCACATACAAGGGACAAATACCGCAACACCATGTCCAACCACTATTACACCAAAGTGACCGAATAATATCACATACAAGGGACAAATGCCGCAACACCATGTCCAGACCACATATTACCACCAGAGTGACCGAATAATATCACATACAAGGGACAAATACCACAACACCATGTCCAGACACATATTACCACCACATAGTGACTGAATACTACAATACTGATCAGTAATAAGAAAAAACAATACTATCAACATAAGTGCCATTATACACAGGAGATCTGTACTTAGTATGCAGTGTCTGTGTACAGGTAATACAGTGATCACTGGTGACCTTATGCACAGGACTTCTGTATAAAGTATACAGTGTATAGTGTCAGTGTACAAGTAACACACTGACTCACCAGTGATGTCTCTAGGTGAAGTCCTTCATCTTTGCTTTTCATCTTTCATCCAGCACAGACCGCCATCACTTCTTCCAGCCAGGGCTCATCTCTGCAGGAAATAACACAGTTATCTAGAGCTCCACTTGCAGAACACATTACTTATTTTTTCCCAACTTCTAAACTACACCAGATGAAGAAATAAAAGGCGACATAGTGTCGCTCTGTACAGTAACAGGACCTCCCCCATTTAAAACAGTATTCTCAAAAAATAAAATAAATACATCACTGCAGTAATAATATCCCTTAATTAGCCCCTATGGTAATAATATCCCCATCCTGGCCCCCATGTGTCTCATTCCTGGCTTCAGCCATATGTTCTCCCATCCCGCCCTCATGAGTATCCATTCTGCCCCATATGATCTCCCCATCCTGCCCCATAATCCTGCCCCATCTGTCTCCAACCATGCCCATCTATCTCCAATCTTGCCCCACCTGTCTCCAATCCTGCCCCATCTATCTCCAAGCCCGCCCCATCTGTCTCCAACCCTGCCCCCATGTCTTTTATCCTGCCCCGTGTCTCCATTCTACCCAGTGTCTCCAATCCTGCCCCCAGTGCCTCCAATCCTGCCCCAGTGTCTCCAATCCTGCCCCAGTGTCTCCAATTCTGCCCCAGTGTCTCCAATCCTGCACCCAGTGCCTCCAATCCTGCCCCCTGTGTGTTCATTTCTGCCCCAGTGTCTCCAATCCTGCCCCCAGTGCCTCCAATCCTGCCCACAGTGTCTCCAATCATGCCCCCTGTGTCTCCAATCCTTCCCCCAGTGCCTCCAATCCTGTCCTCAGTGTCTCCAATCCTGCCCCAGTGTCTCCAATCATGCCCCCAGTGCCTCCAATCCTGCCCCCCAGTGCCTCTAATCCTGCCCCCAGTGTCTCCAATCATGCCCCAGTGCCTACAATCCTGCCCCCAGTGTCTCCAATCATGCCCACAGTGCCTCCTATCATGCCCACAGTACCTACAATCCTGCCCCCAGTGCCTACAATCCTGCCCCCAGTGTCTCCAATCATGCCCCCTGTGTCTCCAATCCTGCTCCCAGTGTCTCCAATCATGCCCCCTGTGTCTCCAATCCTGCCCCCTGTGCCTCCAATCATGCCCCAGTGTCTCCAATCCTGCCCCCAGTGCCTCCATCCTGTCCTCAGTGTCCCCCCAATCATCCCCCAGTGTCTCCAATCCTGCCCCCCAGTGCCTCCACCGCCTCAGTGCTCCATCATCCCCCACAGTGCCTCCAACCTCCCCAGTTCTGCAATCATGTAAAAAAAATATGAGCGCACTACAAAATCATGAAATAACTAGGGGTGCGAATGGGTTTTAAAAAGGAACATAATAAAAAAAAAGAAAAGTACTCCTTATAAAAACGCACACTTCACCCGAGAGTTAATATAGTGAAAATAGAAAAACTTTTTTTGGATACAAAAACACAGGCAGATAAAACATAATAAAATCAAAAGACACAGTCCCAGAACCCTGCCACATACTGTAAAGGGTGCATACACAATACAAAAAGGCCTAAAACAGAGCATAAACACAATCATATATTCCAAAACATGCACTGTTAGAACATCAACAATATGACATAGTATGCATTTTTTAGAACAGTAATCTAATATATCAAATAAGACATATAAAATCATATGTAAACTATGTGCAATCAAAATTTGAACAATTGCCGTTCTAACCCATATGGACATAGCAATAATGCATGAAGAAAACAATGAAAAGAAGGCAAGAGATATGTATGCGGCCAGCAGTGAGTCACCGCTAGTGCCCCCAAAAGGGAATCAGCAAGAATAATTACCCATCCAGCACCCTCATAATGAGGGATGATATACACAGGCAGGATCACGGAAGGGGTCCGGAAGTGCATTTCATACGGTAGTACTTTTCTTTTTTTTCTTATTACTGCTTCCTTTCTACCGATTCGCACCTCCTAGTTATTTAAAGATATTGTAGTGCGCTCAATCTTTTTTTACATGATATTTTCATTGTTTCCCCTGGGGGGTGACTTTTCTTCTTTTGGGCAGCACACTTCTATTGTGAATGATTCAATATTTTGAAAAATGGCGGATCCGCTGTTTTCAAAAAATGGCGGATTTCCGACTGACGTCTACACTGAAGTGTGAAAGAGCCTTTCACTGGGTCAGCACTGTGCAATCGGGATCTCACAGGCAGTGCTGCACTTTCCACGCCTGCACACAGCAGGCACTGAGGAAGCCGCCTCCTTGCAGGACCCGGGGAGGATCCCGCGGGCCCTCTTGGATCCGGGATCCTGCAGGAAGAGGCCCTCAGAACAGTGCGGTCACATCGCGCTGTTCTGAGGGCCTCTGAACACGCAGGGGTTAATCTTCTGGAGCTATCTGTGACGGCTCCTGCACATATGCCGGTGCAGCTGTGAAAATCAGCTGACACCCGGCCGCGATCAGCTGGCCCCCCGGGGGGCGCAGCTGATCGCATGACGTAAATATTCCGTCTTTGGGAATTAAGTCCCGGCAATGGACGGAATAGTACGTCAGAGGAAGAAAGGGGTTAAAGAGAACCTGCCGCAGGATTTAGCAATATAAAGTAAAGAAGATATGGCCATAATGTGCTGTTCTACTGATTACCTTCGGTGAATAACTGGCTCGAGGTTCTTGTTTAATCTGGATTTGAAGTTTTGTCTAATGATATTTCAGTGCCCCCCAGTCTTTCTAGGTTTTTAGGCACCCGAGGCAAGAAAATTTAGTTTGCTCCCTCCTCAAGCACATATGTGTTTTGCACACTCAGTCACGGCCGATGAGCTTCTCCTCTAATTTTCCCAAAGTTCAGTGAAAAGGCGGTCACACTTTCGTGTGCGATGCGAGAAACTCTCTCGCTCTACCACCCGCACTGCCGCTGGCACTCGGGCCAAGCGTGCAGCTGAATGTATTTCTATGCACCGCTCACTCCGTCCCGAGTGCTGGGGGCAGTGCCGGGTGTTGATGCAAGAGACTCGCACGAGTTTCCGAATCGCACACACAAGTGTTACACGGCCAAGGCTGGAGACACACTAGCGATTGTTAAATTCTGTCTGAATTTGATTCAGGAGAGTCGGACGAGTGTCATGCATTTTTTAAAGCAAGTACAATCCGATTTTTACACCTAACAACCGATTTTCATCCTAGTGCAGTGCATGGCTATAAGACTACAATGCGATTTTAACATGAGCTTTTACATACAGCAATTCCTGTGTCATTTACACACGTAAATTTTCATCAAACACATATATATAAATAAATATATAAAAATAATAGATATATAGATAAAAGCAGAAACTGTACTTCTAAAATCACAC
>JARQOD010003029.1:35488-69689 GCA_033576555.1 Oophaga sylvatica
GGGAACAGCGTCCCTGCCTGGCAGGGGGCAGGGACGTCGGCACTACAGCCACCATAACACAGTAGACTCTTTTGGCCGGGCTCTACTCTACTGTAACCTATTAAATATTTGTTAACATATCCAATACAATTTAGGTATATTTTTATTTATTTTTAAATTTTTAAAATAACCAATAATATCACATACAAGGAACAAATACCACAACACCATGTCCAGACCACATATTACCACCACAGTGACCGAATAATATCACATACAAGGACAAATACCGCAACACCATGTCCAGACCACATATTACCACCAAAGTGACCGAATAATATCACATACAAGGGACAAATGCCGCAACACCATGTCCAGACCACATATTACCACCAGAGTGACCGAATAATATCACATACAAGGGACAAATACCACAACACCATGTCCAGACCACATATTACCACCACATAGTGACTGAATACTACAATACTGATCAGTAATAAGAAAAAACAATACTATCAACATAAGTGCCATTATACACAGGAGATCTGTACTTAGTATGCAGTGTCTGTGTACAGGTAATACAGTGATCACTGGTGACCTTATGCACAGGACTTCTGTATAAAGTATACAGTGTATAGTGTCAGTGTACAAGTAACACACTGACTCACCAGTGATGTCTCTAGGTGAAGTCCTTCATCTTTGCTTTTCATCTTTCATCCAGCACAGACCGCCATCACTTCTTCCAGCCAGGGCTCATCTCTGCAGGAAATAACACAGTTATCTAGAGCTCCACTTGCAGAACACATTACTTATTTTTTCCCAACTTCTAAACTACACCAGATGAAGAAATAAAAGGCGACATAGTGTCGCTCTGTACAGTAACAGGACCTCCCCCATTTAAAACAGTATTCTCAAAAAATAAAATAAATACATCACTGCAGTAATAATATCCCTTAATTAGCCCCTATGGTAATAATATCCCCCATCCTGGCCCCCATGTGTCTCATTCCTGGCTTCAGCCATATGTTCTCCCATCCCGCCCTCATGAGTATCCATTCTGCCCCATATGATCTCCCCATCCTGCCCATAATCCTGCCCCATCTGTCTCCAACCATGCCCATCTATCTCCAATCTTGCCCCACCTGTCTCCAATCCTGCCCCATCTATCTCCAAGCCCGCCCCATCTGTCTCCAACCCTGCCCCCATGTCTTTTATCCTGCCCCGTGTCTCCATTCTACCCAGTGTCTCCAATCCTGCCCCCAGTGCCTCCAATCCTGCCCCAGTGTCTCCAATCCTGCCCCAGTGTCTCCAATTCTGCCCCCAGTGTCTCCAATCCTGCACCCAGTGCCTCCAATCCTGCCCCCTGTGTGTTCATTTCTGCCCCAGTGTCTCCAATCCTGCCCCCAGTGCCTCCAATCCTGCCCACAGTGTCTCCAATCATGCCCCCTGTGTCTCCAATCCTTCCCCAGTGCCTCCAATCCTGTCCTCAGTGTCTCCAATCCTGCCCAGTGTCTCCAATCATGCCCCCAGTGCCTCCAATCCTGCCCCCCAGTGCCTCTAATCCTGCCCCCAGTGTCTCCAATCATGCCCCAGTGCCTACAATCCTGCCCCCAGTGTCTCCAATCATGCCCACAGTGCCTCCTATCATGCCCACAGTACCTACAATCCTGCCCCCAGTGCCTACAATCCTGCCCCCAGTGTCTCCAATCATGCCCCTGTGTCTCCAATCCTGCTCCCAGTGTCTCCAATCATGCCCCCTGTGTCTCCAATCCTGCCCCCTGTGCCTCCAATCATGCCCCAGTGTCTCCAATCCTGCCCCCCAGTGCCTCCAGTCCTGTCCTCAGTGTCTCCAATCATGCCCCAGTGTCTCCAATCCTGCCCCCCAGTGCCTCCAGTCCTGCCCTCAGTGTCTCCAATCATGCCCACAGTGCCTCCAATCCTGCCCCCAGTGTCTGCAATCATGTAAAAAAGATATGAGCGCACTACAATATCATGAAATAACTAGGGAGGTGCGAATCGGTAAAAAGGAAGCAGTAATAAGAAAAAGAAGAAAGTACTACCTTATGAAAACGCACACTTCACCAGAGAGTTAATATATGTGAAAATAGAAAAACTTTTTTTGGCATACAAAAACACAGTGCAGATAAAACATAATTAAAATCAAAAGGACACAGTCCCAGAACCCTGCCACATATCTGTAAAGGGTGCAGTACACAATACAAAAAGGCCTAAAACAGAGCATAAGACACAATCATATATTCTCAAAACATGCACTGTTAGAACATCATCAATATGACATAGTATGCATTATAAGAACAGTAATCTAATATATCAAATAAGACATATATAATGCATATGTAAACTATGTGCAATCAAAAATTTGAACAATGCCGGTTCTAACCCTATATGGACCTATAGCAATAATGCATGAAGAAAGACAATGAGAAAGAAGGCCAAGAGATAGTGTATGCGGGACCAGCAGTGAGTCACCGCTAGTGCACCCAAAGGAATCAGCAAGAATAATTACCCATCCAGCACCCTCATAATGGAGGATGAATAGTACACAGGCAGGGATCACGGAAGGGTCCTGGAAAGTGGCATTTTCATACGGTAGTACTTTTCTTCTTTTTCTTATTACTGCTTCCTTTCTACCGATTCGCACCTCCCTAGTTATTTCATGATATTGTAGTGCGCTCATATCTTTTTTACATGATATTTGTCATTGCTTTCCCCTGGTGGGTGACTTTTCTTCTTTTGGGCAGCACACGTTCTATTGTGAATGATTCAATATTTTGAAAAAATGGCGGATCCGCTGTTTTCAAAAAATGGCGGATTCTGACTGACGTCGTACGACTGAAGTGTGAAAGAGGCCTTACACTGCTCAGCACTGTGTCAGATCGGCGATCTCACAGGCAGTGCTGCAGGCTTTCTCAGCGCCTGCACACAGCAGGCACTGAGGAAGCCGCCTCCTTGCAGGACCCGGCAGGATCCCGCGGCCATCTTGGATCCGGGATCCTGCAGGGAAGAGGCCCTCAGAACAGTGCGGTCACATCGCGCTGTTCTGAGGGCCTCAGTGAAGCACGCAGGGGTTAATCTTCTGGGAGCTATCTGTGACGGCTCCTGGCACATAGTGCCGGGTGTCAGCTGTGATAATCAGCTGACACCCGGCCGCGATCAGCTGCGCTCAGCCCCGGGAGCGCAGCTGATCGCATGTGACGTACTATTCCGTCTTTGGGAATTAAGTCCCAGGGCACATGGACGGAATAGTACGTCAGAGGGAAGAAAGGGGTTAAAGAGAACCTGTCCGCAGGATTTAGCAATATAAAGTAAAGAAGATATGGCCATAATGGTGCTGTTCTACTGATTACCTTCGGTGAATCAACTGGCTCTGAGGTTCTTGTTTAATCTGGATTTGAAGTTTTTGTCTAATGATATTTCAGTGCCCCGAGGTCTTTCTAGGTTTTCAGGCACCCGAGGCAAGAATTCAGTTTGGCTCCCTCCTCAAGCACATATGTGTTTTGCACACTCAGTCACGTGCCGATGAGCTTCTCTCTCTAATTCTCCCAAAGTTCAGTGAAAGGCCGGTGTCACACTTGCGTGTGCGATGCGAGAAA
Source organism: Oophaga sylvatica (assembly GCA_033576555.1). Classification (NCBI taxonomy): domain Eukaryota; kingdom Metazoa; phylum Chordata; class Amphibia; order Anura; family Dendrobatidae; genus Oophaga; species Oophaga sylvatica. Next base: position 39,085 of record JARQOD010003029.1, read on the forward strand.
CTCTCTCGCATCTACACCCGGCACTGCCGCTGGCACTCGGACCAGAGCGTGCAGCTGAATGTATTTCTATGCAGCCGCTCACTCCGGTCCCGAGTGCTGGTGGCAGTGCCGGGTGTTGATGCAAGAGACTCGCACGAGTTTCTCGAATCGCACACACAAGTGTTACACTGGCCAAGGCTGGAGACACACTAGCGATTGTAAATTCTGTCTGATTTTGATTCAGGAGAGTCGGACGAGTGTCATGCATTTTTTATGCAAGTACAATCCGATTTTTTACACCTAACATCCGATTTACATCCTAGTGCAGTGCGATTGCTATAAGACTACAATGCGATTTTAACATGAGCTTTTACATACAGCAATTCTCTGTGTCATTTACACATCGTAAATTTTCATCAAAACACATATATATAAATAAATATATATAAATAATAGATATATAGGATAAAAGCAGGCAAAACGTGTACGTGTACAGTAAAATCACACTGACAGGTTAGACTAGAATAGCTAGAACAGATATATAAACATAGAATACATATATATATATATATATACAGTCATGGCCAAAAGTTTTGAGAATGACACAAATATTATATTTTCACATGATCTGCTGCCCTCTGGTTTTTATGTGTGTTTGACAGATGTTTTTATCACAGACAGAAATATAATTGCAAACATATGAATAACAAAAGCTTATATTGACAGTTAGAATGAGTTAATGCAGCAAGTCAATATTTGCAGTGTTGACCCTTCTTCTTCAGGACCTCTGCAATTCTCCCTGGCATGCTCTCAATCAACTTCTGGATCAAATCCTGACTGATAGCAGTCCATTCTTGCACAATCAATGCTTTCATTTTGTCAGAATTTTTAGGTTTTTGTTTGTCCACCTGTCTCTTGATGATTGACCACAAGTTCTCAATGGGATTAAGATCTGGGGAGTTTCCAGGCCATGGACCCAAAATCTCTATGTTTTGTTCCCTGAGCCATTTAGTTATCACCTTTGCTTTATGGCAAGGTGCTCCATCATGCTGGAAAAGGCATTGTTGATCGCCAAACTGCTCTTGGAGGGTTGGGAGAAGTTGCTCTTGGAGGACATTCTGGTACCATTCTTTATTCATGGCTGTGTTTTTAGGCAAGACTGTGAGAGAGCCGATTCCCTTGGCTGAGAAGCAACCCCACACATGAATGGTTTCAGGATGCTTAACAGTTGGCATGAGATAAGACTGGTGGTAGCGCTCACCTTGTCTTCTCCGAATGAGGCGTTTTCCTGATGTCCCAAACAATCGAAAAGGGGATTCATCAGAGAAAATAACTTTACCCCAGTCCTCAGCAGTCCACTGCCTGTACCTTTTGCATGATGTTTTTTCTGGAGAGAAGTGGCTTCTTTGCTGCCCTCCTTGAGACCAGGCCTTGCTCCAAGAGTCTCCGCCTCACAGTGCATGCAGATGCACTCACACCTGCCTGCTGCCATTCCTGAGCAAGCTCTGCACTGCTGGTAGCCCGATCCCACAGCTGAAACACTTTTAAGAGACGGTCCTAGCGCTTGCTGGTCTTTCTTGGGCTCCCTGAAGCCTTTTTGGCAACAATGGAACCTCTCTTCTTGAAGTTCTTGATGATGCGATAGATTGTTGACTGAGGTGCAATCTTTCTAGCTGCGATACTCTTCCCTGTTAGGCCATTTTTGTGCATTGCAATGATGACTGCACGTGTTTCTTTAGAGATAACCATGGTTAACAGAAGAGAAACAATGATGCCAAGCACCAGCCTCCTTTTAAAGTGTCCAGTGGTGTCATTCTTACTTAATCATGACAAATTGATCTCCAGCCATGTCCTCATCAACACCCACACCTGTGTTAATAGAGCAATCACTGAAAAGAGGTTAGCTGGTCCTTTTAAGGCAGGGCTGCAATGATGTTGAAATGTGTTTTGGGGGATAAAGTTAATTTTCTAGCCAAATATTGACTTTGCAAGTAATTGCTGTTAAGCTGATCACTCTTTATAACATTCTGGAGTATATGCAAATTGGCATTAGAAAAATTGAAGCAGTAGACTTTGTAAAAATCAATATTTGTGTCATTCTCAAAACTTTTGGCCATGACTGTATATATTGGTCAATGGCACACACACATATATGTATATATATATATATATATATATATATATATGAAAAAAAGAATTTTTTTGCATAGCCAGCTCACCGCTTTGAAGAAAACCAGGAATAAGTCCAGCCTGTGGTTGCAGTTCGCACGGAAAACAGATTGGGATAAATCCTTACATGTAAAGGAAATAGTTTTGTTTCTCCAGCGATCAGTCCAATGGTAGGGTAAAATATAGCTTTTATTTATCCGTTAAAAAAGTTCCAGGTTTCTTCAATAACAATTTTGCATGTAGTCAATCCCTTTTGGACGACATGTTTCGACACTACATGTGTCTTCCTCCAGGACATGTTATCCAAAAGGGATTGACTACATACAAAATTATTATTGAAGAAACCTGGAACTTTTTTAATGGATAAATAAAAGCTATATTTTACCCTACCATTGGACTGATCGCTGGAGAAACAATACTATTTCCTATATATATATATATATTTGTATTTATATTGCTTAGAGATATAGATATAAGAAAAGCTGGTAATTAATCTGCCGGGTTCTGTAAAATCACTGCAGGAGCTGACAGGAGAGAAGAGATGGATTATATACAGTAAATCTATATAGAATATATAGATAGATATATGTCAGTGTCAAATACAATTAGTACGGTGTGTGTGCAAATTACTGGACATGTATTTAATTAATGAAAGATTATTTATTGGAAAAAAATGGCATGGGGTCCCCTATAATTAATAGCCAGCAATGGCTATGCAGACAGCTGTGGGCTGATATTTATAGCCTAGGAAGGGGCATTGGATACTGGCCCCCCCGGCTAAAAACATCAGCCCGTAGCCACCCCAGAAAAGGCACATCTATAAGATGCGCCACTTCTGGCACATAGCCTTGCTCTTCCCACTTGCCATGTAGTGGTGGCAAGTGGGCTAATAGTTGGGGGGGTTGATGTCACCATTCATAAAAAAAAATCAAATACTCACCTCTCTCAGTGTTCGCTGCTCCTGTTTCTGCTACTCCGGTCTCCTCAGCATCTTCTGACTTTCTGCACAGAGGGCGTGTGTTATGACCGCCTCCCGCTATACTCACCTCAACGCTCCAGCGTCGCGGTCTCACTTGGGTCAGGGCTCGCGCCGGCTGACAGATCCGTGGCTTGCGGTGTCTCTGCGCTTCATGCGCATGCGCCGTAGGCCACGGCCGAGCGTCATTCCCTCTCCTTGAGCTCCGGCGGTTACCTGACCCGGAAGCACCGCCGGACCAATAGGAGCGGGGGGACGGATATTTCTGGCCGCCCTCCTATAATGTAGTCGCCTGATCTTAGTATAGCTCTAGCGTTGCACTAGCATTAGGCCCGTGAGTAGTATAGGAGTTCCATTATTCGTCAAACTCAATCTGACAGGTCGTCACGCCCCCTATCATTTAATCCGTCTCCCTGTCAGATTGATCTGTCTGGGGAATCAGGACTGCTGAATCTGTGAATTTCAATCAAAGTGATTCATGAATTTATTCGTCTCTATTTATATTTTTTCCATCTCCTTGTGGATTTGATCAGACTGTGGGGAAAGTTGTATCAAGGCGAATCTTGATTTTATAAGGGTGTTTTTTGTGTGGTCACTTTTAAGTTCAGCAGTAAATGTATGTAAAGGTATTTTCCAGCAGCTGTTGTATTAAATCTGTGCGTGTGTTTCACTCGCTGTAAAGATATAGTTTGGTAGTGTATGTACAGACTAAAAGGAGTTTATTCTATAGTATTATCCGGTATATATAAGAAGTTTTAGTGATTTTTAGTGAATTAAAGATAGACTACATATTAGCAGATGTGTAGCAGTGTTGTGATGTGTCGTGACCTGTAAGTACAATTGAGAGAAGGTCGATGGTATTTAGATATGGTAATTCATTTGCTAGAAAGTACACATAGTAATTAGCCCTGTATTGTGTCATGAACTGTAAGTACAATTGAGAGAAGGTCGAAGTCTGTTTCTGCACTGATTACAGGAATTCTCTCTAGACAGGTATAACCAAATGTCATTATATGTTGGAGTAAATCTCAATATTATATGATAGTATGCAACTCATTTTATATTCATGTATGTGAAAGACAAACTTTTTAGCATAGCGGTGTTTCTGACTCTCAGTTGCTATTTTAATAGTTACCATACGAATATTGTAGCGAACCAAGATGTATTAAATTGATTACTAACACGATTCCAGCAACTTGATGACAAATTCAGAGCAAATTCGTTATTTCGAGACGGGTCCCGGCCTATTTTGGGACATGCTCCACTTTACTCTGATTCAACGCAATATATTCAACGCGATAATTGTAAAGCTATGCTATTTTAAAGATTCCAGCAACTTGATGTCAAATTCAGAGCAAATTCGTTATTTCGGGACGCGTGTACTGGCCTATTTCGGTACATGCCCACTCCTACGCGGCGATTTTGACAACCATCCAGCAAAAATCGGGTACAAACTTTTTAGCATAGCTGTGTTTCTGACTCTCAGCGGCTATTTTAATAGTTACCATACGAATATTGTAGCGAATCAAGCTGTATTAAATTGATTACTAACACGATTCCAGCAACTTGATGACAAATTGACAGCAAATTCGTTATTTTGGGACAGGCCTAGGTCTATTTTTTAACGATGCTAACCCCCTCAGACATGAAAGACAGGCAGCGCTTTTTCAAGAAAAGTGTCAATGTGGTGCTTTTCTCTAGCATTCAGCAGTCATGAAATGTCCGGGCATGCCCGGACAAGTCCCTTAAATGCTCAATAGATTATTTACACACACCAATTATCACTGTGGGGATGAAGTTTCTGAGTAATTTTAGAACAATTGGAAGGGATTCTCTCTAGACAGGTATAACCAAATGTCATTATATGTTGGAGTAAATCTCAATATTATATGATAGTATGCAGCTCATTTTATATTCATGTATGTGAAAGACAAACTTTTCAGCATGCCGATGTATCTACTCTCAGCTGCTATGTTGCCGCTAGGATACACGGGCCCCTACAGCTCATCCCTATAGTGTAGTTTAATGTAGGGGGCAAACAGATCATCGCTGGTGTTTGGAAAATACCATATTTCATAGATGATGGTGATCCGCTGAATCATTTTTAAACATTTCACGCCACTCATGCACCCACAGCACACTTATGGTGTACCCGCACCGCTGCAGCTAATGCTTTTTAGCTAAAAAGGCATGATATAACTGCCCGCAGGTGATGTTTGTGTCATGTGTGCATTGCCACGAAGATCGTCGCGGTTGCACATTTTGACTTCTCACAGCTGAGCTGCTGTTTCTTTGTGTTTGGCAGCTAGGGAGTTAATTCTGTCTGTGCTCGGTTCTGGGACTGGGTGCAGTTTCTCCCGGCTGCAATTGATTATTTGTTGATTGGTTTCCTTTAAATTCCTGGTTGTCTGCTTGGGGAGTTGCCAGTGAAACCTTCATGCAGACCACAGATAGGAATGAATCTGTATAGACTTTAGTTGTGAGCTCCTTAGTTGTTCTAAGCTCAACTTGGTTAGAGTTTATTTCCCAGACCATTTATTTTCCTTTGGTGTTTGAGTGTGTATGCAAGCGAGTGTTATCCTGTCTGTCTTATATGTCTAATCTGTGTATTTAGCTAAGATCAGCCCATATCCCTTTGGTAGTAGTCAGGATCCTTCTTAGGACTGATTACAGGGTTCAGGGTCAGATAGGAGACAGGGTTAGGTTGGAGACTTGGACCTCTGAACCATTATCAGTACCTCCAAGGTGAGGGATTAGTTAGGACCCCAGTTTAGGGTCAGGTTAGATCCCGGTCCACCTCTTTCCTGTTTCAGCTCATCAAGTCCTCAAGATTAACCCTGAGTTCAGCAGATATCGTGTCAGGTAAATCTATTCTATACTTACATGCTGATGTTGCTATACTAGTTGTTGTATAGAGTGTTGTTCCTGTATTAATAGTTTACTGACATTGTATACATATCATTAGACAGCGTGACATTTTGTGACCTTATTTGCAACATTTTCATTATAGCACGACGGACAGCCGTGGAAAAAACAACCCTGAAATTCAAAAACTATATGCTGTCCGTTAACATACGCATAGGCATCTAGAAAATATTGAGCGAGTTGCTTCACAAACCCTCTCAAGGCGTGCTGTATGCCAATGTTCTCGGTATGCGCTGGCCTATTTTGGTACATGACCACTCCTACGCAGCGGTTTTGACCACCATGCAACAAAAATCGGGTACAAACTTTTTAGCATAGCGGTGTTTCTGACTCTCAGTTGCTATTTTAATAGCTACCATACGAATATTGTAGCGAACCAAGATGTATTAAATTGATTACTAACACGATTCCAGCAACTTGATGACAAATTCAGAGCAAATTCGTTATTTCGGGACGGGTCCCGGGCTATTTTGGGACATGCTCCACTTTACTCTGATTCAACGCAATATATTCAACGCGATAATTGTAAAGCTATGCTATTTTAAAGATTCCAGCAACTTGATGTCAAATTCAGAGCAAATTCGTTATTTTGGGACGCGTGTACTGGCCTATTTCGGTACATGCCCACTCCTACGCGGCGATTTTGACCACCATCCAGCAAAAATCGGGTACAAACTTTTTAGCATAGCTGTGTTTCTGACTCTCAGCGGCTATTTTAATAGTTACCATACGAATATTGTAGCGAATCAAGCTGTATTAAATTGATTACTAACACGATTCCAGCAACTTGATGACAAATTGACAGCAAATTCGTTATTTTGGGACAGGCCTAGGTCTATTTTTTAAGATGCTAACCCCTCAGACATGAAAGACAGGCAGCGCTTTTTCAAGAAAACTGTCACTGTGGAGCTTTTCTCTAGCCTTCATCAGTGTAGCAGCTAGGATACACGGGCCCCTACAGCTCATCCCTATAGTGTAGTTTAATGTAGGGGGCAAACAGATCATCGCTGGTGTTTGGAAAATACCATATTTCATAGATGATTGTGATCCGCTTAATCATTTTTAAACATTTCACGCCACTCATGCGCCCACAGCACACTTATGGTGTACCCGCACCGCTGCAGCTAGTGCTTTTTAGCTAAAAAGGCATGATATAACTGCCCGCAGGTGATGTTTGTGACCTTATTTGCAACATTTTCATTATAGCACGACGGACAGTCGTGGAAAAAACAACCCTGAAATTCAAAAACTATGTGCTGTCCGTTAACATACGCACAGTCATCTAGAAAATATTGAGCAAGTTGCTTCACAAACCCTCTCAAGGAGTGCTGAATGTCAATGTTCTCGGTATGCGCTACATACATGACCCGCTGTATAGCCTGGGATGAGCAGCGTTCTTGCAGCACAGGCCTATTTTTAAAGACGCTAAGCCCCCTCAGATATAAAAGACAGGCATGTTGAGACGTGTCCCGGCCTATTTTGGCACAGAACCACACCTATGCAACGATTTGACCAGCATTCAAAAAAAAATTGCGTGCAAACTTTTTAGCATACCTGTACAAACTTTTTAACATACCTGTGTTTCGGACTCTCATGCGTACCAGAAGCACCCAGTGCCATGTACTCTAGCTCATAATATTTCACATAGGGTATGGGACCTACATAGCTTTGTTTTCTCAGGTATTAAAAAGTGTGGAAAACTGAAAATCCCGAGGCCTGAGGTAATTTACTGAGCTTCATGGGGATAAAATGTATCAAGTCTATGAACCTTATAGACAAAACGGGTAGCGTCACACACAAGACGACGACACCTCGGGCTAGCACATTTACCGGTAGTTTTCAAAAACCACTGCCTTAACAAAAAAGTAAGAATCGTGGCGATCTGCATTGTGGGCTATAAATGTATACCCTGAAAATTTACCGTTGGTAAAGAACAGTAAAAAGTCGTGCGTACAACTATCATCCTCAAACTCCCAGAGCTATCACAAACACTATTGCCTACAGAGGCGGCCCCGCGAGAATTTCTGGATGTGCGTGTCAAGAGGCTCCATGCCTTGACCGATTGTTTGCGCGTGAATGCTGACATTTCCAGGGTCATTATAGTTGTGTAAATGCGCTGGGGGCTCATGTATCGGCCCCTAGGGTGTGATGCGTGATCATTTTAATTATTTTTCAATTCATAACCATACGTTCTCAGGCAGACAGGTTTATTTCACAGAAGTTCACTGTACAGTTGCATAATTTTTGTTTAAAATCATACATTTGCATAATTTTGTTTAAAATCGCACAGTTCTGCGATAATGTCGGGTGTTGGACACGCACTTATCAGTCTTTCATACGTGTCGCAGAAAGATTTTAGTCTGTTCTGCGAGAGTTTATTATGCACGTACTGTGCAGACATGTCAAGAAACATTTTGGCGTCTTCAGCAGTCCATACGGGTTGGTGTGTAAGGTGATCGACCATCATCCTTCTGTTTCTTACTTACACGACGGCGCGATACCGCGCGTTTCTTTGGCGGTAATGCATCGGCTGAATTGGCAGCTGCTGCTTCCGCGTTGCTATTTGCAGATTCTGTAGCTTGACACAGACGTATATTCTTAAGCCGACTACTCTCAGTATTCCCGGGGTGCTCGGTTGGCGCGTCGTTTTCTTCACGATCTGCGACACACCCGGTGAAAGAGGTTCCGTTCTCACCTCCGCTCTGTTCTCAAATCCATAATTGCGCTGTCTGCAAAACTCGCGAATGACGATCCTCCGTAACTAAAGAAAAGATACGTGGTGTAGTTAACGCTAAGTGGGCGAGATATAGGAAGAGCTACATGACCACTTTACTTGATTCAACGCGATATTTGTAAAGCTACAGCACCGATTATCTGTGAAACCGATGCATGATTGTTTGTATAAGTACACTATAGAGCGGCCTAGACATATATACTTACAAGTATGCCCCGGGTGCTGATCTACAGAGAATGCTGAATTAACCAGACATCTCGCTGCTCGGCGCCGCCGTATGGGCTGTTTTCTCCCTCAAACTGCAACCTCACGGGCGATACTTTAGCAACTGTAAATAAAATATACATACATGAATGCGCACAACACATTCACAAATGCTAACTTGACACACGTAAATAAAATATATCTACTAGTTACCGCAGAAATTTTTAGCTGCATGTATAAGTACACTATAGAGCTGCGTAGACATATATGCTTACAAGTATGAGACGTGTAGTGTAGTTCAGAGATTGGTGAATTAAACGGTGTGGAGTTGCTCGGTCGTTGTCGTATGGGGGTGTTTTATTTTTCAAGCTGCAGCCTCCTGCACGTTAGTTTAACAGCTGTAAATAAAATATAACTATTAGTCTCCTCAGAAATGATATCTACACGACTCTGTCAGCTAAAATAAAATTAACTGTATGGATTTTAGCGGCAGTCTATATTAATTATTAATATTAATAGTAGATGTTATAAATTTACAGCTACAGGGTAATGATGGTGGGGGTTCGGGCGTGAAATATTGCTTCTCTAATATTGTTTCAACGCGGTTAGCCGCCATGATACCTCTGTAAAACATGAATGGGATGTTTTTTTCTGCCCCTAGCGTGGAGGCATTGACAGAGGGCGGGTTCTCTCTGCTAGTCCTAATAAATACAAGCCGGTCACAATCAATACAACTCACACTTGTAAGGGTTCGCACCTCACAGGACACACGGCAGATCTTTAGAGCTAAAGTGAGTATTATTATGTCTCGTGAATATCCGCGTTTGTTTCAATTATATTTAAGTTTGTGTAGTATTTGCATGAACAGGTTAGTCGTGTTTTCATACTTGATCTTTATTTGCTTTAATTCAATAGCGGACCCTTTTTATTCAAGATGGAGTCCAGATATTCTCGCGGTCAATATTCTGCTTTGCTTTCACCAGAACAATCGGGTAACTTTTACACCGTATATAGTGTACGCCGTATTGCCTCGGGCTGTCTGAGTCTGCGCTTTGTATATATATAAATGATATATTTCATTCTTTCTTATTTAAGAAGAGGGAGTCCATTCAGGCTACTCCTATGAGAACCGGTTCATTATGCCGAACCTGTTAGAGGATGGCAACTCTGCTAGCGGGCGACGAGCCTCCAGCTCTCACCAGTCTGTCACAGGCAAGAAACCTATAGCTATATCAGATGTTTTAAACCTATGTATCTAGACGGGTAATTAAATACATCTTCTCATACAGATACAGTTAGCCTCAAAGCGGACTGGGCGGTTGAAAACACTGTGGCGGCTGAGCCGCTCGAGCATCGCGATTCAGATGTCGAGATGTGGAGGATCCCCAGGATTCAGATGTCGAGTTCGTAGAACCGGACTATAATCCTCTAACTCGCGCGATACCCTACGCTCCTAAAAGATGGAGTGATTCGCTAAGCACACGGCGCTGGAATAGAAAAGGTAGCGGGTCCTTGAAACCCGGGTGATATGTGTTTGTATCCTCTGTACCCTGCGACCCCACCGATAACTAGTGGCTATATTTTATTTACGCGCGTTACGGTAGCTTTGCGAATTTAGCTTTGTGCGTGTGGGCCGTGTAGATATCATTTCTGATGCGACTAATAGTTATATTTTATTTACAGCTGTTAAACTAACGTGCAGGAGGCTGCAGCTTGAAAAAGAAAACACCCCCATACGACAACGACTGAGCAACTCCACACCGTTTAATTCACCAATCTCTGAACTACACTACACGTCTCATACTTGTAAGCATATATGTCTACGCAGCTCTATAGTGTACTTATACATGCAGCTAAAAATTTCTGCGGTAACTAGTAGATATATTTATTTACGTGTGTCAAGTTAGCTTTGTGAATGTGTTGTGCCATTCATGTATGTTATATTTTATTTACAGCTGCTAAAGTATCGCCCGTGAGGTTGCAGTTTGAGGGAGAAAACAGCCCCATACGGCGGCGCCCGGGCAGCGAGATGTCTGTTAATTCAGCATTCTCTGTAGATCAGCACCCTGGGCATACTTGTAAGTATATATGTCTAGGCCGCTCTATAGTGTACTTATACAAACAATCATGCATCGGTTTCACAGATAATCGGTGCTAGTAGCTTTACAAATATCGCGTTGAATCAGAGTAAAGTGGGGCATGTAGCTCTTCCTATATCTCGCCCACTTAGCGATTAACCCTATATCTCGCCCACTTAGCGATTAACTACACCACGTATCTTTTCTTTAGTTACGGAGGAGCGTCATTCGCGAGTTTTGCAACAGCGCAATTATGGATTTGAGAACAGAGAGGAGGTGAGAACGGAGCCTCTTTCACACGGGTGTGTCGCAGATCGTGGAGAAAGCGACGCGCCAACCGCCCACCCCGGGAATGCGGAGAGTAGTAGGCTCAAGAATATACGTCTGTGTCAAGCTACAGAATCTGCAAATAGCAACGCGGAAGCAGCAGCTGCCAATTCAGCCGATGCATTACCGCCAAAGAAACACGCGGTATCGCGCCGTCGTGTAAGTAAGAAACAGAAGGATGATGGTCGATCACCTTACACACCAACCCGTATGGACTGCTGAACACGCCAAAATGTTTCTTGACATGTCTGCACAGTACGTGCATAATAAACTCTCGCAGAACAGACTAAAATCTTTCTGCGACACGTATGAAAGACTGATAAGTGCGTGTCCAACACCCGACATTATCGCAGAACTGTGCGATTTTAAACAAAATTATGCAAATGCATGATTTTAAACAAAAATTATGCAACTGTACAGTGAACTTCTGTGAAATAAACCTGTCTGCCTGAGAACGTATGGTTATGAATTGAAAAATAATTAAAATGATCACGCATTACACCCTAGGGGCCGATACACGAGCCCCCACAGCGCATTTACACAACTATAATGACCCTGGAAATGTCAGCATTCACGAGCAAACAATTGGTCAAGGCATGGAGCATCTTGATACACACATCCAGAAATTCTCGCGGGGCCGCCTCTGTAGGTAATAGTGTTTGTGATAGCTCTGGGAGTTTGAGGATGATAGTTGTACGCACGACTTTTTACTGTTCTTTACCAACGGTAAATTTTCAGGGTATACATTTATAGCCCACAATGCAGGGTGCCACGATTCTTACTTTATTGTTAAGGCAGTGGTTTTTGAAAACTACCGGTAAATGTGCTAGCCCGAGGTGTCGTTGTCTTGTGTGTGACGCTACCCGATTTGTCTATAAGGTTCATAGACTCGTTAAATTTTATCCCCATGAAGCTCAGTAAATTACCTCAGGCCTCGGGATTTTCAGTTTTCCACACTTTTTTAATACCTGAGAAAACAAAGCTATGTAGGTCCCATACCCTATGTGAAATATTATGAGCTAGAGTACATGGCACTGGGTGCTTCTGGTACGGCATGAGAGTCCGAAACACAGGTATGTTAAAAAGTTTGTACAGGTATGCTAAAAAGTTTGCACGTAATTTTTTTGTTGAATGCTGGTCAAAATCGTTGCATAGGTGTGGTTCTGTGCCAAAATAGGCCGGGACACGTCTCAACATGCCTGTCTTTTATATCTGAGGGGCTTAGCGTCTTTAAAAATAGGCCTGTGCTGCAAGAACGCTGCTCATCCCAGGCTATACAGCGGGTCATGTATGTAGCGCATACCGAGAACATTGACATTCAGCACTCCTTGAGAGGGTTTGTGAAGCAACTCGCTCAATATTTTCTAGATGCCTATGCGTATGTTAACGGACAGCACATAGTTTTTGAATTTCAGGGTTGTTTTTTTCCACGGCTGTCCGTCGTGCTATAATGAAAATGTTGCAAATAAGGTCACAAACATCACCTGCGGGCAGTTATATCATGCCTTTTTAGCTAAAAAGCACTAGCTGTAGCGGTGCGGGTACACCATAAGTGTGCTGTGGGTGCATGAGTGGCGTGAAATGTTTAAAAATGATTCAGCGGATCACCATCATCTATGAAATATGGTATTTTCCAAACACCAGCGATGATCTGTTTGCCCCCTACATTAAACTACACTATAGGGATGAGCTGTAGGGGCCCGTGTATCCTAGCGGCGACATAGCAGCTGAGAGTAGATACATCGGCATGCTGAAAAGTTTGTCTTTCACATACATGAATATAAAATGAGCTGCATACTATCATATAATATTGAGATTTACTCCAACATATAATGACATTTGGTTATACCTGTCTAGAGAGAATCCCTTCCAATTGTTCTAAAATTACTCAGAAACTTCACCCCCACAGTGATAATTGGTGTGTGTAAATAATCTATTGAGCATTTAAGGGACTTGTCCGGGCATGCCCGGACATTTCATGACTGCTGAATGCTAGAGAAAAGCACCACATTGACACTTTTCTTGAAAAAGCGCTGCCTGTCTTTCATGTCTGATGGGGGTTAGCATCGTTAAAAAATAGACCTAGGCCTGTCCCAAAATATCGAATTTACTGTCAATTTGTCATCAAGTTGCTGGAATCGTGTTAGTAATCAATTTAATACAGCTTGATTCGCTACAATATTCGTATGGTAACTATTAAAATAGCCGCTGAGAGTCAGAAACACAGCTATGCTAAAAAGTTTGTACCCGATTTTTGCTGGATGGTTGTCAAAATCGCCGCGTAGGAGTGGGCATGTACCGAAATAGGCCAGTACACGCGTCCCGAAATAACGAATTTGCTCTGAATTTGACATCAAGTTGCTGGAAAATTTAAAATAGCATAGCTTTACAATTATCGCGTTGAATATATTGCGTTGAATCAGAGTAAAGTGGAGCATGTCCCAAAATAGGCCGGGACCCGTCTCGAAATAACGAATTTGCTCTGAATTTGTCATCAAGTTGCTGGAATCGTGTTAGTAATCAATTTAATACATCTTGGTTCGCTACAATATTCGTATGGTAACTATTAAAATAGCAACTGAGAGTCAGAAACACCGCTATGCTAAAAAGTTTGTCTTTCACATACATGAATATAAAATGAGTTGCATACTATCATATAATATTGAGATTTACTCCAACATATAATGACATTTGGTTATACCTGTCTAGAGAGAATTCCTGTAATCAGTGCAGAAACAGACTTCGACCTTCTCTCAATTGTACTTACAGTTCATGACACAATACAGGGCTAATTACTATGTGTACTTTCTAGCAAATGAATTACCATATCTAAATACCATCGACCTTCTCTCAATTGTACTTACAGGTCACGACACATCACAACACTGCTACACATCTGCTAATATGTAGTCTATCTTTAATTCACTAAAAATCACTAAAACTTCTTATATATACCGGATAATACTATAGAATAAACTCCTTTTAGTCTGTACATACACTACTAAACTATATCTTTACAGCGAGTGAAACACACGCACAGATTTAATACAACAGCTGCTGGAAAATACCTTTACATACATTTACTGCTGAACTTAAAAGTGACCACACAAAAAACACCCTTATAAAATCAAGATTCGCCTTGATACAACTTTCCCCACAGTCTGATCAAATCCACAAGGAGATGGAAAAAATATAAATAGAGACGAATAAATTCATGAATCACTTTGATTGAAATTCACAGATTCAGCAGTCCTGATTCCCCAGACAGATCAATCTGACAGGGAGACGGATTAAATGATAGGGGGCGTGACGACCTGTCAGATTGAGTTTGATGAGTAATATAACTCCTATACTACTCCCGTTTAATTGGTTCTCCTTGTGTCTTCTAGCCCTGTGTTCCAACCGTGTCCGCCTGTCCCTGTGTTCCAGCCGTGTCTGCCTGTCCCTGTGTTCCAGCCGTGCACGCCTGTCCCTGTGTCAGCCGTGCCCGGCTGTCCCTGTGTTCCAGCCATGCCCCCCTGTCCCTGTGTTCCAGCCGTGCCCGCCTGTCCCTGTGTTCCAGCCGTGCACACCTGTCCCTGTACACCAGCCGTGCCCACCTCTTGTGTGTTTCAGTCGTACTCACCTGTCTTGGCTCTTAGCCTTCCTCCTGTGTTCCGCTCCGGGTGCCCTCTGTTTCCCCTGATCACCTGTCTCTCCCCGATTCTTCCTCCAGTACCCTGTCCCGCTTTAGTACCCCGTGCTCGCTCTCTGACCTGTAGGGGGCTTCCGCTACTTTAAAGAGCCGCCCTCTCGGTACCGTGTTATGTTTCGGTAGCTGAGGAGTGCAGGTAAAAAAGGAAATACACCAGAGCAGTTGGAATCTATGGGATTGCAGTACCCTGACTAACCACCACAACTAGAGGCAGCCGTGGAGCGTTCCTACGTTGGTCCTAGACGCCTCGTCACAGCCTGAGAAACTAACTACACCTAAAGATAGAAATAGGAAAGCTATCTGCCCCGGAGCAGAACCCCCAAAGATAATAGAAAGCCCCCAAACATGTAATGGCGGTTAGACAAGAGGAAATACTGACACAGAAAGAAAATAGTATGAGCAAACGCTGGGGCCCAAACTAACTAAATAGAAAAGGATAGGAAGGGCACTTACTGCAATCCCAGAAAACACTGAAAAAACACCAACTCTACTAATTTCAAAATCACCTGAGATCACACGACCTCTACCACCTAAATTAGTTCTCTGGTGTAACAAAAACAGCAGCCACTGAAAAAACTGGAAAAAGCAAAAGTACAAAACACAGTGGCTGGACTAAACTGAGAGGGCAAAAGCCCCCGGAGGGACCCTGAAGGCCCCCACAGAAGTGCAGGACAAAATGCAAAAATATAGCAAAAACACAAAATAAGAAATTGTCTTATCTGATAGCAGGAGATGCAGACACGACACAGCAGGCTACAAGGGAAACTGGAAAGAAGGATTCAGACCAGAACAATTGATCACCGGCAACCCTGATGGGAAAATGATTCCCTTAAATAAGACCAATCAGTAACACCTGATTCCCAATCCTCACTAGTACCGCTTGTAACCACCAGAGGGAGCCTCTGCTCAGAACTCATCTCAAACCCATTCACAACAGTACCCCCCCCTTGAGGAGGGGTCACCGAACCCTCATTTGAGCAACCAGGTCGGTCAGGATGAGTTCTATGATACGCACGGATAAGTCTCCTAGCATGGATGTCCGAAGCAAACACCCAAGAATTATCTTCCTGACCATAACCTCTCCATTTAACCAAATACTGGAGTCTTCGTCTAGAAAAACGAGAATCCAATATTTTCTCAACCACATACTCCAGATTGCCCTCAACCAAAACAGGGTCAGGAGGCACAGCAGCAGGAACCACTGGCTCAACAAACCTCTTCAACAAGGACTTGTGGAACACGTTATGGATCTTAAATGTCCCTGGAAGAAGCAAACGAAAAGAAACAGGATTAATAATCTCCATGATCTTATAAGGTCCAATGAACCTAGGCTTAAATTTAGGAGATGCTACTCTCATAGGAATATTCTTTGAGGACAACCAGACCAAGTCCCCCACTTTAAACCGAGGACCATCAGTCCTATGCCGGTTAGCAAACCGCTGGGCCTTCTCCTGAGAGAGGGACAACCTCTCCACTACCTGGTCCCAAATCTGCTGCATACGCTCAACAACAGAGTCAACACCTGGACAGACAGAAGCCTCCGTCTGTCCTGAAGAAAATCGAGGGTGAAACCCAGAATTACAGAAAAACGGAGACATCAAAGTGGCAGAGCTAGCCCTATTATTAAGAGCAAACTCAGCCAAAGGCAAAAAAGAGACCCAGTCATCCTGATCAGCAGACACAAAGCATCTTAGATAAGTCTCCAATGTCTGGTTTGTTCTCTCAGTTTGACCATTGGTCTGAGGATGAAATGCCGAGGAGAAAGACAATTGAACACCCAGTTTAGAACAAAAAGTCCTCCAAAATCTGGAAACAAACTGGACTCCTCTGTCAGACACAATGTTCTCAGGAATGCCGTGTAAACGAACCACGTGCTGAAGGAACAACGGCACCAATTCAGAGGAGGAAGGCAACTTAGGTAATGGCACAAGATGTATCATTTTGGAAAACCTATCACAAATTACCCAGATGGTGGTCATTCTCTGAGAAACAGGAAGATCGGAAATGAAATCCATAGAGATATGGGTCCATGGTCTCTTGGGCACAGGCAATGGCATCAACAAACCACTAGAGCGAGAGCAAGGCTTGGAGCGAGAGCAAGTCCCGCAGGACTGCACAAATTCCCTGACATCGCGAGACAAGGTAGGCCACCAAAAGGACCGACTAACCAAGTCTCTGGTACCAAAAATTCCGGGATGCCCAGCCAATGCGGAACAATGAATCTCAGACATCACACTCTTTTTCCATTGGTCCGGGACAAACAATTTTCCAACAGGGCAGCGCTCGGGCCTATCCTCCTGACACCCCTCCAGAGCAAGTCTCAAATTGGGCGAGATGGCGGAAAGAACTACACCCTCCTTCAAAATAACAGAGGGATCAGATAGCTCAGGAGAGTCCGCAAGGAAACTCCTCGAGAGGGCATCCGCCTTAACATTCTTAGTGCCAGGAAGAAAGGAAACCACAAAATTAAAACGTGTGAAAAACAAGGCCCACCTGGCCTGTCTAGGATTGAGTCGCTTGGCAGATTCCAGATAGACCAGATTCTTATGGTCCGTAAGGACCACCACCTGATGTTTGGCTCCCTCCAGCCAATGTCTCCACTCTTCAAAAGCCCACTTCATGGCCAATAACTCCCGATTACCCACGTCATAATTACATTCAGTAGGAGAAAATTTTCGAGAGAAAAAGGCACAAGGGTTACTTTTAGAGGTCTCTGGATCTTTTTGGGACAAAACGGCACCTGCCCCAATTTCAGAGGCATCAACCTCCACCTGAAATGGCAGAGAAACATCAGGCTGCCGTAGAACAGGAGCAGAAGTGAATCTCTGCTTAAGTTCCTGAAACGCAGAGACTGCCTCAGGAGGCCAATTCACCACATCAGAACCCTTTCTGGTCAAATCAGTTAATGGTTTAACAATAACAGAGAAATTACCAATAAATTTACGATAAAAATTGGCAAAACCCAAAAATCTCTGAAGAGCCTTTAATGAAGTAGGTTGGACCCAATCACAGATGGCCTGAACCTTGACCGGGTCCATTTCAATAACAGATGGGGACAAAATGAATCCCAGAAATGAGATCTTCTGTACGCCAAAAAGACACTTTGATCCCTTCACATACAGAGCATTCTCTCTCAAAATCTGGAATACAGTTCGAACATGTTTCACATGAGAGTCCCAGTCATTAGAAAAAATCAAGATATCATCCAAATAAACAATCAGAAACTTGTCCACAAAATCCCTGAAAATGTCATTCATGAAGGACTGGAAGACGGAAGGAGCATTAGTGAGCCCAAAGGGCATCACAAGGTACTCAAAATGCCCTTCAGGGGTGTTAAATGCCGTCTTCCATTCATCCCCGTGCTTAATGCGAATAAGGTTATACGCCCCCCTGAGGTCAAGCTTGGTAAACCAAGTAGCGTTTTTCACCCTGGAAAACAGGTCAGAAATCAAGGGTAACGGGTATTGATATTTCACAGTAATATTGTTCAAGAGACGATAATCAATACACGGCCTTAATGAACCATCTTTTTTGGCCACAAAGAAAAAACCGGCACCTAAGGGTGAAGAGGATGGTCTGATATGACCCTTCTCCAATGATTCCTTGATATAAGACCGCATAGCGTCATGTTCAGGTACAGACAAGTTAAAAAGGCGACCCTTAGGGAATTTACTACCTGGCACTAATTCAATAGCGCAGTCATAGCTCCTATGGGGAGGTAAGGATGCAGATTTACTTTCGCTAAACACATCAGAAAAATCAAACAAAAAGTCAGGAACATCCTCAGCCTGGGGGAGGCAGAAAAAACAGGAGTGTTGGTATTAACACATTGGCAGCCCCAACTGGTTACAGACACAGATTTCCAATCCAAAACAGGATTATGAGACTGTAACCAAGGGAAACCCAGCACGATAATGTCATGCAGATTATATAGAACCAAAAATTTGCAGCACTCCTGGTGATCAGGTTCAACCCTCATTATCACCTGAGTAGAAAACTGGGGTTTATTCTCAGCCAAAGGGGTAGAATCGATCCCCAGTAGGGGAATAGACTTCTGTAGGGGTATCAAGGGAAATCCACAACGTTTAGCAAAATCATAATCCATCAGGTTAATAGCTGCTCCAGAATCAACGAAAGCCTGAGCAGAAAATGAGGACAGAGAGCATATCAGAGTGACAGTTAATAAAAACTTAGTCTGAACATTACCCAAGACAACTGAGCGTGCAAAACGTCTTCCCCGCTTAGGGCAGACTGAAATAGCATGAGAGGCATCACCACAGTAGAAACATAACCCATTGCGCTTTCGAAACTCATGACGCTGTGCCCCAGACACCACTCCATCACACTGCATGGGCTCAGCAGCTGGCTCACAAGGCAACACCACTCCACGCATACTTCTCCGCTCACGCAAACGTCTGTCAATTTGAATCGCTAATGACATAGAATCATTGAGACCAGAGGGGACAGGGAATCCCACCATAACATCCTTTACATTATCTGACAGACCCTTCCGGAAAAGGGCCGCCAAAGCGTCGTCATTCCATTTGGTCAGGACTGCCCACCTACGGAATCTCTGACAGTATAACTCAGCGTCATCAAGCCCCTGATTTAATGCCAACAAGGCTTTTTCAGCTTGATCAGTGACATTAGGCTCATCGTACAATAACCCCAAAGCCTGAAAAAATGCATCAACATCACTCAAAACAGGATCCCCAGGTGTCAGGGAAAAAGCCCAATCCTGAGGATCGCCGCGCAGGAGAGAGATGACAATTTGAACCTGCTGCGCTGCGTTTCCTGAGGACTTAGATTTTAAGGCAAAAAACAATTTACAGTTATTTTTGAAATTCTGAAACTTAGCTCGATCCCCTAAAAACAAATCTGGCATGGGATCCTAGGTTCCACAACAGGCAACCTAGCAAGATATGCAGCAATACTCTGAACCTCAGTGGCAAGCTGATCCACACGGCCAGACAACTGTGCAAACTCCATTGGGAGAAAAGATCCTCCCCAGCACCCAGAGATACAGAGGAAAAAAAAAATGCAACAAACAGAAAAATATCTCTGACAACTTTTCTTCCTTCAAAATATTTTTTCCCTTCTGTGAGTACCATACAATTTTTATGGCCGGTGATACTGTTATGTTTCGGTAGCTGAGGAGTGCAGGTAAAAAAGGAAATACACCAGAGCAGTTGGAATCTATGGGATTGCAGTACCCTGACTAACCACCACAACTAGAGGCAGCCGTGGAGCGTTCCTACGTTGGTCCTAGACGCCTCGTCACAGCCTGAGAAACTAACTACACCTAAAGATAGAAATAGGAAAGCTATCTGCCCCGGAGCAGAACCCCCAAAGATAATAGAAAGCCCCCAAACATGTAATGGCGGTTAGACAAGAGGAAATACTGACACAGAAAGAAAATAGTATGAGCAAACGCTGGGGCCCAAACTATCTAAATAGAAAAGGATAGGAAGGGCACTTACTGCAATCCCAGAAAACACTGAAAAAACACCAACTCTACTAATTTCAAAATCACCTGAGATCACACGACCTCTACCACCTAAATTAGTTCTCTGGTGTAACAAAAACAGCAGCCACTGAAAAAACTGGAAAAAGCAAAAGTACAAAACACAGTGGCTGGACTAAACTGAGAGGGCAAAAGCCCCCGGAGGGGACCCTGAAGGCCCCCACAGAAGTGCAGGACAAAATGCAAAAATATAGCAAAAACACAAAATAAGAAATTGTCTTATCTGATAGCAGGAGATGCAGACACGACACAGCAGGCTACAAGGGAAACTGGAAAGAAGGATTCAGACCAGAACAATTGATCACCGGCAACCCTGATGGGAAAATGATTCCCTTAAATAAGACCAATCAGTAACACCTGATTCCCAATCCTCACTAGTACCGCTTGTAACCACCAGAGGGAGCCTCTGCTCAGAACTCATCTCAAACCCATTCACAACAGTACCGGCTATCGTGGTATCCGAACCCCAGGGCCTGCCCCTAACGATCCCTGTATAGGGTCGGTTCCACCTGGTCCGCTCGCCCGGGGCCCTCGGTGCCACAATCCAGAGGGTCCACTCTTGGAGGCTTGAGTCCAAGTCACCATTGTAACAGTAAGATCAGGCCATGGATCCCGCCGGTGCCTCTGCAGCAACCCAAAAAGAGTTACTCTTTTTGCTGAAGAGCCAGGGACGCATAATGTCCGTTATGAAGTCCATGGACTCTCGCTTGTCGGCTCTACAGGCCGCTGACCCGGGGAATGCTACACAGTTAGCCAGTCTGCAACAGGAGCTTGGTCAACAGCGTGATACTCAGGCCCATATTTTAACTTATATGGCCTCCGTCGATGACCGTTTGCTTGCCTTGCAGTCTGCCGCAGCGGCACAGATCTCGTCTCATGTCTCTCCTTCCCTTCCTTCTCCGTGCCTCGCCAAGCCACCTCGGTTTAGTGGCGACCCCAAGCTTTGCAGAAGGTTCCTAAATCAATGTAGTCTCCACTTTGAATATTCACCGCATCAATATCCCTCTGACCGGGCCAAAATGACCTTTATTATGTCTCATTTGGAGGGAGAGGCCCTGTCCTGGGTGAATCCCCTCTGGGAATAGGATGATTCCATTGTCTCTAGCCTGCCAGTTTTTCTGGACACATTCCATAGGGTCTTCGATGATCCTGGCCATTTAGCCTCTCTCACTGAGTCCCTCTTTAACCTTCATCAGGGTGCCCTCACGGTCGGTCAATACCTCATCCGCTTTCGTACCCTCTCCTCGGAGTTGGGCTGGAATAATGCTGCACTAGTAGGGGCTTTTTGGCGGGGCCTGTCTGGCAGGATTAAGGACGAGCTTGAAAGTCGCGATACCCCATCTACACTGGAGGATCTTATCTCCCTGGCCAACCGTATTTACGTTTCCAGGAGCGCCCCTGTGGTGCCCCTGAAGGTTCAGTCACCATAGAGGTATTGCACCTCATCCAGAGGTGTGATACCCCACTCTCAGGTAAGGAGGAGCACCACCCAGGACTCTAACACCTGCACCCAACACAGACTATAGCAGCTAGGCACCCTGGACGTACCCTGAGGGAGGATGGTCTCATCCCAGGCTGGGTAGTAAAGAGTGCATGGTGGGTGGAGCTAGTAAGAAGGATGGGAAATGAAGCTTTAGAAGACAGGAAAGAGAGTCTAGTCAGTGAGTCTGGGAGGGGACGTGGAGCTGAGAGCAGCTGTCCCCAGACAGAGAACGGGAGAGTGAGAGAAGCAAGGAAGGAAGCTTCTGGAAGGAAAGAAGGGGTCCTTAGGCACGGATAGTAGTGATCCATCCGTGGGGCCCGATCCAATTGTGGAGGGACCAGGTCACAGAAGGGACTTGCCCCTAGCCTAGTGGAGAACTGTCGCAGAGTGCATCTTCTTATCGTCGGCACTGTACTTATGCAAGCTTCAGACAGCAAGATATCTGAGTAAACAGTATTTACTTCATACTGGATAAACATGAGATACAATTCAGTGTCACACAGTCCGTGGAGAAAACGAAACAGGCAGCAAAGGTAAAACGACCAACAACAAACAAGAAAGTTTCCCTCCCCACATTACAGCAAGCATATAACATTACACACTATCGACATCTGCTGTCTGGTTAGTATAAAGTCCTCCTTTACTATAATAAGTCCCAATCTGTTGCATATTGCCAATACCCTTTCTCAACAGTAAGGACTTATTCAATCAAACCCAACTTTTTTATTAGTCTCTGATGTTTATCAGCATTCAACGCCTTCGTGAAAATGTCTGCTGTCATTTCTTCATAGGGCAATACTCCAACTTCAAGACTCCTTGATTCTGATGATCTCTCAAGAAATGATATTTCACATCAATATGCTTGGTTCTTGGATTGACTCTTTCCATCTGAGCAAGAACAAGACATCCTTGATTGTCCTCTTTAGTTTTATTAGTTCCAACTGTGGTTGTCCTAATTCTGTCAACAATTGTCTTAACCACAGTACTTCTTGACTTGCATGTGCTGCTGCAACATATTCTGCTTCTGTTGAAGATAGTGTCACAATTGACTGTTTCTTACTTGTCCAACTTATTGGTCCACCTGAGAGAAAAAAAATATGTCCACTGGTAGATCTTCTGTCAGTTGGATCCCAGCCCAATCTGCATCAACATAGCCTGTTAAAATGCAATTATCACCTGTGGTAATTTCAGCTTAACATTGCTAGTTCCTTTCAAATAACGTATTACTCTCTTCACGGCATTCCAATCAGCTTTATTTGGTTTTGATAGCTTTCTACTCAGACTCCTGCTGCTGCTGCGATGTCTGATCTTGTAACGGTCGCTAGATACAGTAGTTTTTCCTATTGCTGTTCTGCATTCTTCATTGTTTGGTAGCATATTTTTTTCACTGTTCATCTCTTTGAGATAATTAGTTTTCATTGGAGACTTTACTGTTTTTGCATCCTTTAGTCCCAATTTTTCTGTTATGTCTTGAATCATGTGATTTTGATTCAGTAGGAAACTTCCATCTTCTTCTCTTTCTATCTGTATGTAATGTATGTAGTACAGTTCATATAGCGTCTTGTGCTTGGGTGCGATAAAAATACATGAGACACAGGTTTGATATAAAAGGTCTTGTATTACTTCATACAAGTGGCAAAAATAGTCACACAGTTTGCAGATACAGAAGCAGGAGACACAGCAGGCCAGAGTAACTTAAGCTCAGCAATCACTCTCCACAACAGGTTCAGGATCTTCTTCTCTGTTACCGTAAGTCCATGCAAACGTGGATCTTTCAAAGAGCAGGGTTCCAGAGTCCACAAGTGTTCAAGTTCCTCATAGGAATAGCTGGAGTACATAGTCCAAGGCTTCCAGGAGTCAGGTCACAGGTTCACTGCAGGCTAGATTCTGAAGCACTGATTGCTCAGCTGTGGCTGCTTAAGAAGCAAGAGGGAGAGAATCAGGGCGGGAACATGAAAGCTGAAAACTCCATATTGACTGAGGGCAAGATAGCTGCAGCAAGACAGAAAGCAAAATGGCTGACGGAAAAAATGAGTTTCAAGAACATGTACAAAGAACCTTACATTACTCCCCCCTTAGGGGCAACCTCCGGGTGGCCTCAGACCAGGCTTGTCTGGGTACCTCTGATGAAACTGGCGGAGCAAACAGGAGCATTAACGTTATTGACTGGTTCCCATGAGTTGTCCTCCACTGGGTACCCTGCCAATTAATCAATATTGTAACTGATTTCTGTAAACCTGGAATCTAGAATTCTTTCCACCACAAATTCTTCCTGACCATCGACTACACTGGTCAGGGCAAGGAGAAGAACTCCAGGAAAACGTATTTGGTGTTGCAGCCTTTAGTAGGATACATGAAAGACAGGGTGGATTCTCATAGTTCTAGGCAGTTGAAGACGACAAGCAACGGCACTTATAATTTTACTGATTTATAGGGTCCAATGTACTTATGTCCCAACTTAGACGATGGAACCCTTAACTTTAAGATTTCTGGTTGACAGCCAACCAGGTCTCCTACCTTGAAAGCTGGTGCAGGTTTACGAAATTTATCTGCTGCTTTCTTGTACCTTTCCTGAGCCAATTCCAGATTCTCCTTTAGAAGATCCATATCTTTTGTAAAGACGTGATTCTTTCGGCCACTGCTGGTAAAGGCGCTTCTATGGGAAATCGTGGAAGAATGTTAGGATGAAACCTAGATTGGAGTAAAAAGGAACTGCTTAGTGGAGGCGCTCTGAGAGTTGTTATAAGAGAACTCAGCCAGTGGAAGTAGATCCACCCAATCATCCTGTAGGGGGCAGATAAAACAGCGGAGATACTGCTCCAGGGTCTGATTGGTTCATTCTGTCTGTCCATTAGTCTGGGATAAAAAGCAGAAAAAGGTTTACTTTAAAGTCCAATGCTGCACAGAATTTGCCAAAACCTTGAAGTGAATTGCACCCCTCGATCCGAAATGAACCTCATCCGGTACTCCATGTAAAGCGAAACACATCTTTAATCATCAAATCTGATTCTGTTTTGCAGTGGGTAAGCCGACACAAGGAATAAAATGAGCTGCCTTTGTTAAACATCAACCACCACTAGAATGGTGTTTTTTCCCTTGAAGAGGTTGGTAACTCCACAATGAAGTCCATAGAAATGGATCCCCACGGGCGGGACGGGTGAGAAGAGGGTTGTAACAGACCAGTTGTGAGGACGAGGTGTTTTGCATCTTGCACAGACTTCACATGAAGTGACATAGTTTAAAACATCCTTCCTGCAAGTGGGGCCACCAAAAAAACGAGAAAGAAATTCTTGTGTCTTTTAGAATTCCCCTATGCCCGGGTATCTTGGAATCGTGAATGAGTTGCAATACCTCAATCTGACTGTTTCAGGTATATACAGACGTTGTCCCAAATCCACACACCATTCTAAAGACAAACTTACTCCCATGGGGGTTGCCAACAAGGAATCCGCATGGTATGCTTCCTTGATGTCCTTAAGTAGGTCTTGATTATGAATCACTCCCAGGAATCAAGAGTCAGGAAGAATAGTCTTAGGAGGAGCAAGTGGAACGGGTCTCTGCTGAATAATCCTAGATAGTGCATCACCTTCCATTGCGCGATCCTGGCATAAGAAATGACAAAATTAAATTGGTTTAAAAAAAGATCCAGCGAGCCTGCGAGGAGTCAGGCACTTAGCCGACCTGATAAATTCAAGGTTTACGATGTCGGTCAGGACAACTATTTGCTGTGCACCTCCCTGAAGAAGGTGTCTCCATTCTTTGAAAGGCGGCAAATGGCACAACTCTCTATGCCCACATCTAGTTCCTCTCAGCCGAAGACAACTGCTGAGAAAAGAAGGCACAGGGATGCAAGACATTCTTCTCACCTTTCTCTGAGAGAGAATAGCTCCAACGGCACAGTCGAAGCATCCACCTCTATTATGGAAATTTATCCTTTAAACAGAAAATCTTCCTGAGCTTGCGGGTCCAGAGAGAACCTAGACCTTTCCGGGTAAGTTGGGGATAAGGACTACCTCAGAGAAATTCCTAAATGAAACTCTATAGAAATTGGCAAACCCGATGAAGCGCTGCACCTCCTTCCAAATTTCTAGACTTGGCCATCCTTGATGCTTGGGTCCTTACTTCCATCCATACAAATTCCTTGTGTAGACAGTACATACCCCAGAAATTGAATTTCGTCCTATGGAATTCACACTTTTCAAGTTGATGTAAAAATGTTTTGTCTTAGACGTTCCAAACCATTCTCACATGTCCATGATGTTCCTCTGTGAGTTAAAAAAATAGAATATCAACCAAATAAATCACCACGAATGATCTAGGAGAATCCCTGAAGAATGTCATTCACCAAGTTGAAAGTGGCTGGGCGGTACTCAACCAAAAGGCATAACTAGAATATTCAAAGTGCCATAGGTACCTAATGCAGTCTTCCATTCATCCCCCAGTCAAATACGGACCAATTAAGGCCCCACGGGAATCCAATTTAGAGAAAAATTTGGCATGCCGCATCTCCCAAAACTCAGGGATTAAAGGCATGGATAACTTTCTAATAACCTTAAGATTCCCTTATCCCAGGTCCAAATCCAACTTCTTCTTCACAAAGAAAGGGTCACCTGCAGGAATGAAGAGGGGCGATGAACCCTTCTAGATTTTTCGTCTATTAATCTTTTAAACCTTTAGCTCAGGCCCCGCCAGGGGTAGACTTACCAAAAGGTATCTCGCCCAGGCAATAATTCAATTGGACAATCATAGGGGTGGTGAGGGGGAACTGGTCACGTTCTTTTTGCACATAAATCCCATAGTCCTGTAACACGGATTCAGGACTGACATGGTTCCTTTAGGAACAGGCAACGAAACTTCTGGACTCTCTGTTTCCTGGAAATGTAATTCCTTGTCCCCCAGTTAATGGAGGTTCTGACCTGCAGCCAGTACCCTAGAATAATGGGAAAGTGGGGAAAGAGATAAGCAAAAGACATTTTTCTTGATGAACTTTACCCTAAGGACCCTCAAAGGTCCGTTTCGATCCACTGGCCAGGTCAGCAGGGAGCCATCCACAGCTCCATCTGTACGAGTACCTTCTTCCAACGTAATCCCCTGTTTCAGACAAAGGAAACCATAAAATTCCCACTTGCCCCATCGATCTAGCAGACGACACCCAGACTGAGTTAACCCAAGTTTGATGGAAAGAAGCAATGAAATTTTTTTCCTACAACCACGGGACAAAACCCCCTGAAAACTTAAAAATTGCAAACTTTACACAGTCATCGCCTCAGAAGTAACGGAGTTTAAGTCCGAAAATCAAGACTGGCTGCAGATCCCTGGAGCCTGACCGGACCTGACAGATCCCCCGCAACACTCACAGTTAATGATGCTGCAGTAGTCTTACAGAACGCTGGGGCATTTTTAATGAAGTGCCCGGACTTACCACAAAAAAAAGATTTTCCCTTAAAAAACGATGTTCCTTGCGTGCATCACTAACCCGCCCTTTTTAAAGAGTCTACCTGCATGGAAGTTCGGGTTTCCCCGGTGATCCACCAAAGGCCTTAGCGGGGAGAAGGAGGAAAAGGTTATCGATTGCTTTCGACCATCCTCTTGCCTGCTTCAGTCAGCAGCATCAATACGGGCAGAGTTAAAAAAAGTCACCTAACGCAGTGGAGGGTCGGCACGAGCAAGTTCATCCTTAATTTGGAACAACCCCTTCAAAAATAGATTTTTTTTGGGGGAACTGTCCCAGGTGGAATAAAAGGGCCCTCCCTGAAATCCAAGCATATTTCGCACCGAGGCTTTACCTTGGCGCAAAGTTAACATGGCTCTTCAGCTGTTGCCCCCTCGATTGGGGTCATCAAACACCTGCCCCCCATGGCGAAAGAAAGCATCAAATGATCCAAACATTCACCCATCTCAATCAAGGGGGTTGCCCACTCAAAGCCTTTTGTAAGTAACATAATTATAGTAACCTTTAGATCGTTCAGGGAAATGTGAACATGTGCAAAAAAACGATTGCTTGGTTAATAATCCCCTGAATTTTTCACGTTCACCGCCAAACAAAAGGGGGCAATTTTGGGGAATCCCAGAACTTGGGCAAACGGCAAGCCGGACCGCTCCTCTAGAACCCAATCCTGGCCCGCAAATCCTGGGCACTGTCCCAAACACTTGCAAATTGTGATTAGTGAGGCCCGTAGGTTTGTAAAACTTTTTTAAAAGTCTTAAATCTGCAAGGATATTATCATCACTCCCAAAGTTCCTTTATGCGGGCCTCCATTTTCCAGACTTTTTAAAAGGAGTACGAAGGAGAGGAAAAAGGAAAAAAAAAACAATAGTGTTACCTGGGTAACCCAGAGAAAAAAAAATTAAGGGAACTGCTCCCTGGAATGGTTTGGGGAAGTCCAACCACAATCATACAAAAGTCAACCGACACTGAATCCACATTTTACACAACACACCTTCCCAGACCACAGACACTAACTTTGGCTTCAAACTTGTAATGTTGTAGACAGTTCATATAGCGTCTTGTGCTTGGGGCGAAAAAAACATGGACACAGTTTTGAATAGAAGGGGTCTTGTATACTTCAACAAGGGCAAAAATAGCACACAGTTGCAGATACAAGAACAAGACACGCAGGCCAAGTAACTTAAGCCAGCAATCACCTCCCAACAGGTCAGGATCTTCTTCCTGTTACCGAAATCCATGAAACGGGACTTTCAAAGAGCGGTTCCAAGTCCACAAGGTTCAAGTTCCTCATAAAACGAGTACAATAGCCAAGGCTTCCGGAGTCAGGCACAGGTTTCACTGCAGCAATCGAAGCACTGATTGCCACGTGGCTGCTTAAAAGAAAGGGGAGAAACAGGCGGGAACATAAAGCTGAAAACTCCATATTGATGAGGCAAGATAGCTGCAGCAGACAAAAGCAAAAGGCTGACGGAAAACTGAGTTTCAAGAACATGTACAAAAACCTTACACTGTATTTCTAGTACGTTTTACATTTCCCAATCTTTGATTCAAAATTTTGTTTCAGGTTTTTAAATGTTTTTATCCCCTTCTTGTTTAAAACAAATCAAAATGTCTCTACAATAAAAGTAAAAAAAATCCACTATACTCACTTTTTGCGTACAACGGATCGCTTTACTTCTTTAAATTTTTCATTTTTAGTACTCCGTTATTTTGCATTCCACCTTTAGCTGCTTGCTTTAAACCAATATCTTTTTGTATTTACAAACTTTTTTTTGGATTTCTTTCACTTTGGAATCCTGGAGGTTGTTCCATGTAAAGTCTTCTTTAAATTCCCTTCAAAAAAGCTTCTTTACATCCAGATTTAGTTCCATCTGTTTCCATTCGCAACTGTAAGTAAAGTTCTTATTGTGTGTGTTTGACAACTGGAGCAAATGTTTCATAACTTCTCCCTATTTTTGAGAATACCCTTTAGCTACAGTCTTCCGATATCTTCATTGCCATCTGTTTGGTATTTTACTTTAAAAATCCATTTCATCCTAGGCTTTTCTTCCTTCTGGCAAATCTGTTAGTGGCCATGTATTTGAATCATGCATGGATTTATTTTGTTTTGTTGCTTCTATCCATTTATTAGCTTCTTCTTCAGGAATTTAGATATGTCTTCCCAAGAGTAGGCTCATAGATTTTTCTTATACTTGTCTTGTAAGAGACTTTTGTCATTTTCCTTTGTTCTCTCTTATTGAACGTTTGGTTCTGTGTCCCCGTTTGTAGTTGTGATTCTTCACTTTCGTATTTTGTTCTTCTTAATTTCTACTTCTTTCTCATCAATATTTCTTCAGTTATGTCACTATTGTTTTCTCATTTTTTGTTTTCAATTGAAATCATAAGCTCCTTTAAATCTTCAATGAATGTCACACGTTACTCACTAAACTTGGTTTTGGGACTAAGATTTCTATACCTTTGCATTTTCACTATTCCAATAATATTCCTTCCATGGATCTTTTTGAAGTTTGAGCTTTTTCTGTTGAAATGATAAAAAACTTTACATCCAAAAACTTTTTTAAAAGTTGACACTTGGTTTCATACCTTGCCACATTCAAGGAGTTTTCTTCAGTTTTCTGGAAAAAATCGGTTCTGTAATAGTAGCTGTCTTGCTGCCTCACCCCAAAAATTTCTCTGGAGTTTTAAATCTGTCAGCATACACCATCATTTCTGGTAAGTCGTTTTTCCTTTCTCTCTCCATTTTGTTCATTGTATAACTTTTCTGATTTTCATTCCATTTTGTCTAAGTAGTCTTCTAACTTGACCTTAAATTCACCTCCATTATCACTTCTGATGACAATTGGCTTCCTTTTAAATTTGTTTTCTTATCTTTACATAGTCTACAAAGTCTACAAAAACTTCACTTTTGTTCTTACCGTAATAACCGGTTAAGCCAGATTTTTCAGACCTTTTTTCGTGCTGAAAATGCCCCCTCGCTTACACGAGATAGGGCAGAAACCACGGGGGGGATGCCGCGGCAGGAGCCGGTGGCTGGGACATCTACTCACCCCTCCCGTGCCATCG